>CM039119.1:28536125-28644364 GCA_022036555.1 Microstegium vimineum | reverse complement strand
CCTTACTGAGCATGGGCTAGTCCCTTCCTTAAAAATAGTTGCTATGTTTAGCGTTAATTAATCAAAGGGTTTAGGGTACCCCTTACCTTCGTACCCGACACCTGTAATCGTCATTTTAGCTATCATTTCTGTTTCTAGGCCTTTGTTCGTTACCTATCGTGTTTGTTGGATCATGCATTTGGGGGCCGCCATCGTGCGACTCTCGCATTTCTTCCTCGCACCCCCATGATCTAGGATGTGGAAGTGAGCAGCCTCGTGTCTTTCCTTGATGGACGAATCGAGCGCTCGGCGAGCTGCAATTGGGTAGTCTAGGAGAGACCCTAGGTCCTCATCCGTGGAGGCATGCACCGGCGGAGGTCCATCGTGGACCGATCTCCATTCTCAACAATCGATACGTATAGTACCCGGGTCTTTTCGCTAGGATCCGAGGGCTCAATGCCACCCCTCGAGGGTTTACCACGTATTCTGTTATCTATTGGAGCCTAAACACGTTTACTAAGTGCGTTCGACATGAAGACATCTATGTTCCAGCCGCTAGGGCCCACTTAGCAACGTCCCTCACTCTTCGATTTCGACCGGGGAGGCTATCGAACCCTCGAGCTGGCCAGCCCAAGATCCCTCGCCCTTGTTGTTTTACCTGGTTTGTGTTGTAGTGGGCGAAGGGGTCAACGGCCCGTTAGGTTTTACATATGAGGGCGGCGAGCGGTGCGAGTTGCCGTTTTCTATAAAAGCTTGCCGCTGCCGCCGCCTACCCTGCACTTTGGATACAAAAAATACAGCGGTTGGAGAAATTTCTTCGGGCGAGCGTGCTTACCAGCCAGTCTAACCTCTTTCGTCGACCATGGCGCCTTGGCTGTTCGGCTCGGCTGCTGGAGCTAGTGCGAGAGGGGACTCTTCCCCCTCCCTCTGATTCGTCATGGTGGCTGCTACCTGAGGATGACCTTCCCTAGCCCACCAGAGGGCTATGTTGTTTCCTTCGTCGAGTTCCATCACGCGGGTTGGGCGCGCCTCCGCATCCCTTCTTCCGAGGTTTGCTTGACTACTATAAGCTCGAGTTTCATCATCTTAATCCCAACGGTGTCCAGCAGATTTCAACCTTCGTGGCTTTTTGCGAGGGGTATTTGGGGATCGAAGCTCATTTCAATCTATGGCGGTGGCTATTTTCCGTGGATTTCATAAAGGGCAGCCTATGGTTGTGACAGTATCAAGCTTAGATCTGGACGTGCGGGAGACTTCATCGCTGTGCCTACAAGGTCGGCGAATAAAGGCTGCCATACGTCGTGGTTCTACCTTTGTAACGACAAAAACCCCCATTCCCCCGCTACACTGGGGTGCCTCTCGTCTCTCGCATTCCGCACTTTTTATCATGGGATTGACGACAAGGCCTTGAAGCAGCTCGAGGACGCCTTCCGTGCTATTCGGATCTTAAAGGAAGTCGGCATGTGTTCGTGTGACGTGACTGGGCGTTATTTTTCCAAAGGGGTGGTGCCTTTGTGCCAGCGGTGCTGATTTATTTCAGATGGCAAGGGACGCGTCTCCTAAGGGGACGGTAATCGCTATAGAGGTGGTGGATGCGGATGCCGTGGTAGCGCGCGTTCGGCTTGTCACACGGAGTGGCCGATGCTTCTTACCCCATCAATGGCATTCCCAGGATGCTCCCTGACCCGAGCATGATGACCCTGGTATTTTCTAATTCCTCTTTTCTTTTTACTAGCGGAGCATTGTCTTTCTGTTTCCCGCTGCTGACTGATTGGAAGGTGGTTTCGGCAGGTTGGTCATGTGGAAATCCGTCCTAGTCGTCCCCCTCTTCTGACCGTCGTGTCAAGGCGGGCGAACAGGGAATGCAACGAGGAGGGTCAAGTGCGGAAATCTCACCGGAGCGCTCGCCACGTTCGGAACGAGGACCAGAAAAAGCGAGAGGAGAAGGGAGAGGAGGTTTCGTCGGCGTCAGAGGATACCGACGACGAGGATGATGATTCCTCGGATCTTGAGGACTTCCCCTCTCATGAGGTGGGGGGTACGTCATCGCAATCTAGACCCTCAGGATCTCCCCCGGATGCCAGCCCGCCCGAGGTGGTGGAGGTTTCGTGTGACGTTGCGGCGACAACCTTGGAGCCCCCGCCGACTGATTTCACCAGGTCGGGATCGGGCGATGCGCCCGCCGCAACGTCCTCCATGCCCCCACCGTCCCTTGAGGATGCCCCTGTCCCGACGCCACCGGCTGCCTCCGCATTTGAAGATGCAACACAGGTGCCAGGGGCAAGTCACGAGGACCGTCCGGTGCCACGGGCGTCTTCTCGCAAGCGCAAGCCGTCGTTTCTGGGCTCGGTACTGTCGGGTGTCCAGCCGAAGCGTCTTGCGTTGGGCTCGAGGTAAGCTCGGCCTGACATGCTTTGGTCTCTGGACAACTTGTCTTGCCTGCTTCATTGTGTCTTTTCTGTAGCCGGGGCGTTGGTCGCCTAACCTTAGCTCCGACGAAGAGGTTGGCCGCCTCGCGTCCCTGAGGCCCGTCTGGGAGCGCGGAAACTACCCTGTCGGGCGGCGAGGTCGTGTCTGCAGGCTCAAGTGGCGCGGAGAACAAAGCTGGTGCCACTGCTCTGCCCGGGACCGGCGTGCTTGTTGTTGGTTCCCCTTCGGCGGCCACCAAGGCTATTCTGCCCCCTGTGTTTGTGCCTAGGGTCCCAACTTTGTCCCTAGCTGAGTTCCGCCCGGGCGTTGGAGTGGTCCCCGACCCCACCGCGGCGTCGGAGGTGATTGAGATTCTTCCACCCTTTCAAATGGCCCCTGGGGATGTAGCTGCGAGGCCTTGGAACCAGCACGGCCACCCCATCCTTTGGAACCGACCAAGCGACCCTAAAGTCGTGTTTGCTTTGGATGACCGGCTCGAGAGTACCTATCTACAGGCGGTTCACCAGGGTGTCCAGGATATGACGAGGGTTTGGGATGACGTGATTACTCCCAACATGGAGGTGACCCGCTCAGATTTTTAGCCTAGTTTTGTTTGGCTTTTTGTGGCGTTTCCTCATACTTCTTTTTCCACAGGCGATATGCGAGTGTAGCACTCTTAAGTTGGCTTTCCTTCGTGGGGAGTCCGGGGTTTGGCGGGCTGCTGCCGCAGATCGTCAGCGAATCGCTGTTCTGGAGGCCGAGCTGGTCGAGGCTCGAGGGTAGGCTCATGATGCCCGTCAGGCCGAGGAAGAAATGTGTCGGAGTTTTGAGACCCAGGCAGCTGCTCATGAGGCTACTAAGAAGAAACTGGAGGAGACCGAGGAGCTTGTGACGCGCCTAGAGCGCGTTCGGCAACGTTGGTTCTGGATCGGGTGCAGGTGGAGAAGAACCACCGTCATCAGGCTGAGGAGGAAAGGGACAAATATCGTGACTCCGTTCTTGCCCGGGATGCCGAGTTGCAGCACGAGCAGAGGGAGATCAGTCGCCTGGAAAATGACGTGGTCGTGGCCCGGGAGGTCGCCGATCGCATAGCTTACCTCGCAAAAGAGCTAGAAGTTCGTGTCTCCTCTGGAGTGTCTTTTCTTACGTTGTTATTTGCCTGGTTGGTTAACCCTGTAATTTCCAGATGCCAAGGGCCGGCTGATTCGCAAGCGGCTTGTGAGGAATGGCTCCAGAAAGAGGTGGTCGAGGCCAAGACGCTTGCAACGGAGTCCTCTAGCTCACGGCAAGGCTCGAGGGAGTTATGATCTCCGCCATTCAAGACCTTCAGGTTCCTGTTGACCTTGAGATCTCCCTTGAGATGGCCGTCTCCAGCTTGCCTGGTCGAGTCGATGAGTTTATCAAGACCGGGGTAAGGAGGGGCGCACTGCGAGCAGTGTATAAATGCACTCTCATTATCCTGAGCTAGGTTACCCGACGATGGTCTGGGATGGTGTCCTGAGACCACCCCTTCGTTTGCGGCCGAAATTGAAGAGGAGATGGAGCCCGTTGTGGCCGGATGCTTCGGACGTTGGAAGACGAGGCCGTCGGCGAAGAGGTGGATGACACCCCTAACGCTCCCGAATAGGTCCTGGAACACTGATTGCAGCCTTTAGGCCCTTCTGTGGTTTATGCCCGTCTGGAATGGTTGCTACGAACTTCGGACATGTTCTCCTTTTCTTTTGTTTTTCTCGTGTCGGACATCTTACGTTTCCTAGGTATTGTGTAGCCCCCTGGTTAAGGGCTTCCTTCGCACGGTGTGTTCCAAGAGGAGACCTTTATCTGGTGTGTTATCACTGTTCGTAGGTTATTATTGGTTTGGACGAGTGGGCGGGATGAGCCTCCCTGAGGCCGGCGGCCCCGGGGATCAACGTCTTCGCTAAGTCCATCCAGACTATCGGCCTGACCAAGGAAGTTAGCCTTTCTGGCCCAGGCTCACCCTAAATATCGGGGCCCTCGTGGGTCACAGGTGTAACCATGGTGCTCTTGTTGCGCCGTGGGCTTGGGAAAAATTGAGCACACTTCGGCTGTCCCTTAGGACTTTCGTGGGATATTTTGCGCTAACAAATAGGATCAACGACCAACATAAACCGTTCGATTCATGGAATATAGTCGGAAGAAATTGCTATTAAAAATAAGGGTAGACTCTGACCATCTAGGGGAAACGGGAACAACGGGGGTGATTGTGTATACCTCTTGTTGGCGACCTTTCACTGATGGCTGGATCGCGTGCCGCCGGGTTGCCGCGGATTGTCGACGCTCCATTCGCTGGAGCGTAGCTATCATTCCATCCTCTGTCGTTCTCATCCGTCGTCCTTTTTCTTCTTCACCCACTTCTTCTTCTTCAACCCCCCACTAAGGAATTTCTTCACGAGGTAGCAGTCTTTGAGAGGGTGTTTTAACGGGGTTGCATGGTTCGGACAGGTTGTCCCAACATTTTTTTCGAAGTGGTGTGTTCAAAAGAGGATAAGTTGGTCCTGATGACTCCTCAACTACTATCTATTGCGAGGATGGTGGCGGCTCCCTCAGCTGGATGTCCCACCAAGGCCAAAGGATGAAATTGTTTATAGCCTGTCCGAGTTTGTCAATGACCTTGGGACCGGGGATGTCTAAAATCTCGTCCTCATATCCTTGGACCACGGTCAATACTTCTACTCTATAGTAGTCCTTCAGAAATGTCAGCATCGTGGTACTTGCTTCCTAGGATCGCTTTTCCGATGGCTACTTCCCTTGTATGAATGATTGTTAATGCCATATCTTTGGACTCGGGAGCAAGCTACGATAGTAACAATGTCATCAATCGGGTATTGAACCTTATTGCCTGTAGACGCGACACTTGTTGGTACCTCGATTGGTATCTGTTGGGACACCACTGGACTAGCTGCATCTGGGGTGATTGAGTGCTCATTTGTTGATTTGACACTGCACTCGCCTTTTCTGCATCAAATCAGCAGGAGGATCTTGTAGCAATTTCTATATAAACTCTGTGAACTCTTTCTTAGCCTCCTCCTTCAAATAACTAGCCATTTCTTCCTTGTATCGATCATGTTTCCTGTACTCACCTTTCCACTGAGGGCCAAATCCATCCTTCCATCCTTCTTTGGATGAGACTCCTCAAACACGGCCAGGATGCTCGGGATTACCTAGGCCCTCACTAAGGATGTCCCTCTCTCTTTGTGGCTTTAATTTACCTTCCTGCTGCTATGGCTGCCACCACAAAGATGTTCTTTGCTACTTCTTCATCCTGAGGGTCATCAAAGATGCCGTCCGTTTCCTTTGGTTCGCAATCCTGAATCTAATTCGTGGACCTTTCACCAACTTGTTCGACACAGAGCCGATAACCCTTCGCCTTCTGTGCAGCGTCTTCTTCTTGTCATTTGGGAGCCTGACGCTGATAACCACTTGTGCCTAGACGTGGTGGTACTTATTCTTCTTAGCAAGAGCGGTGTTGGCTTCACTTAGAGCTAAGAAGTCTACCTCACTCCTCTGCTCTAGAAAGACTACCCACTCCCTTTAGAAATCTTGTATTTTGTTGTAGGATCCAACCCTTTCTTCTTGGCAAACTTGGTATTCAACTCAGACCTCCAGTCTCGGAAACTAATAGCACACTGCTTCAATGTGAAGTCCTTGATCAGTGCCTCTGGTATGTTCCGAGAAACTGGAACCTCGTCTTCATTTTATCCCAAATTCTTGTCTTATCATCCTCCGATACACTGGACCAGTGCTTGTTAGTGATGTCAAGAATGTCCCTAACATAGAAGCCAATTGCATTCCGGTACTAGGCTAGGGCCTCCTAAGGAGCTATGGGCTGTCCGAAATCGGGCTGACTTCTAAGATGGCATATACGTCGTATGGAAACCTTTCAATCCTCTCTTGCCTTGTTTGCCACTGCTCCACTTCCATTTCCTTGATCTCTCAATGTTCGCGGTCAGTTTGGGTGCGTCTTCGGCCTGTGCCGCTTCATGCTATGAAATCAGCTCTTGCATATGGGACAATGCCCTCTAAATATAGACATCGTGAATATAATTAATTATGGACAATCACTTTGAGATATTTAGGGGACATCACTTCGGGATAATGATATACAAACATGAAAACACAGATTAATTACTTCGTTGGCATATGGATTATAATCAGGGTCACATTGCAATTCACGATGAGTCTTCCTCACTTCAGGAGGCTCCATATCGTCGCTAACGCTGTCGTATTCCGGAGTAGAGTCCGACGATGCTTGGCCTGTGTGGTCCTACGCTGGGGCTTTTTCCATGTGAATAGACCCTTGTGCTTGGTCCTTGATTGGAGATGTCATCGTGGAAATCTAATAAAGGATAGGCATATACATATAAGTTATTATAATCATATATATATATACATATACTATTGGGGATATTACCTCGGCAGACCAGCCCATCGTGCTCGCTAGGGACTCTGAAGAGCCTTGCTCGCCAAGGCAGATCCCAAAAGATAGACACAGTTCCTTTGCCTTAAGGGACCAATCATAATCTGTTAGGATATGGAAACTGTAACCCTGCTCCCCAGATATATAAGGCGAGCAGGGACCCCCTTGAAACACAATCTCTTAGATCATCTACACCTTGTGTAAACCTAATACTCATATCAATCTAGCCACCAGAACATAGGACGTAGGTATTACGGCGATTTGCCGGCCTGAACCTGTATAAATCGTCATGTCTACGCTCTCTGTGTTACGCTTGATCGTCGTCGCCACACCTCTGCCTACAATCTACTACTGTAGGGTACCCCCTAGTAGACTGCGATGCATATTTCGTCGACAGTTGGCATGCCAAGTAAGGGGTGTGTGCAACGACTCCATGGCTCATCAAGCGATCACTTTCCCGGATTTGATGGTCCTCCCGGCAGCTGGCACCGTGTTCCAGATTGGATCTATGACCTAGACCATTAGATCTTCATCACGTACGCCAGACATCCCTTTAGCCGTATGCCAACCCGCCATGCCGAAGTACCACCAATAGAACGCCATCGACATTGACAATCTGATCGACGCTAGCGACCGCTCCAACGCTAGCATCGTCAACTGCATCGATCTCGTGCAAATGGCACGATGTCGCTCTCCGGCCACCATGGACACCAACCACTCGCCACTAATGCCCTGACAAAGACAACAACCGCAGCGACCAGGGCGCTTGCCCTCCCCGATGATGCCTCACGGGCTCCACAACCAGCGGCCTCCGTCCAGCGCCAGATGCTCCTTGAGTTCTCCGACCAGGCCCGGTCCCTCCCGCCGCCCAACATGGTTGTCATCGCGGGGGTCCCCAGTGTTGATATTTGTTAACGCAGATAAAAGAATCACTGGGAAATAATCTACAAGCGCATGAATACCGATGAGCACTTCACCCGGAGATTATCCAAAGTATCGTAATTTGTTTTTTCCGTAGGGAGAAAGGGTGCATCTGACTAAACCAAATCTATGATATTAACCTTTAGGCTACAAACAAGGTGATTTTCATATGAGTGATTAGAGAAGACCGCGACTGTACTCTCGTTCTAGTCTATATAAGATATGTGTTTATTATTCTATTGGGGAGAATCGTCGAGATAAGAGACACCTTAAAGGATGCTTAGAACGCGGCCTATAAACCCTACCGATCCTTCTAACGGATTGTGGATCCAAAGGTATCTACAGAATTATCACGTTCCGAGCTACTACCAACAGATCCGGCTAGACAGGGATATCTATGAGTATCCTAGCTTAAACACCATGTTTACGCTAGAGATGATTACCCTACTCTCTACGCGAAGAGAATAAAGTAAACTCACAAACCAAAGAATAATAAAACAGAGAACTTACTAGAATTAGAAGTCGAAATACCAAAGAAATCCTAGGAGCAAGCCTCGGGTTAGGAGACTTGATCCCGTCGATACAAACTGGAGAAGAGACACCGACAAGCCGGGCTTCCTCCAATCCATATCTCCACTCTAACTCTCTCAATCTAGAAGAGTAAACTCTAATCTCATATAGAAACTAAGGTAGTTTCTCTTGAATGCTAAGCCCTAGAGAAAAAGATCCATAAGGGATCCTCTCTGGCGAATCCTCTGTGGAAAATATGCAAATGAATAATGGAATGCCTTAGCCAGGGGCGTGGGTCTTATATAGCCCCCTCAAATGATCGTCAACCGTCGGATCAAACCGACCTTAATGGAGGGTTTAGATTGATCCTCAAAGGCAGGGGAACCCTAATCCACGAGGCAGAGCCTCATTGGCCCTTAGCCCCAGGGCGGCCTCCCTAGGAGGGAGGGTACTCGCCCTACACCCTGCTGACAGGTGGCCCCTCCTTCTAGGGGGGGTTCTGGAGTCTTCTAGATTGCTCTTTTTCATTCGAAGGTGATATGTGTCTATGTAATCCTTACTTGTGGGCATCTTTTGCTCTTTTGTAGTTGTCTCCCTGCAGAAATAGATAAACACCAAAACTTGTGGAATTCTATCAATTAAAACCCTATGTCTAGTGGTGTTTTGCAAATATATCCTTTCTTCTGCTTAGTTAACACTTAGAATTGATACTTAAGAGGTGTCAACAAGCTCCCCCATACTTAGGCTTTTACTCGTCCTCGGGAAAAGGATGGTTAAAACATAAGATTAAGGTTTAGACATCAATAGTAGAATGTTCCTTTATACCTATACTGCAGGAGTTTAGTAAGTCACCATATTACTATGAGCAGTTGAGGAATAAAGTAGCTAGAAGTAGAGACCCTTCATCTTTCAATCTTGTCACTTGGAGTTTTTGCATGTTTAGCTTACTTTTTTCCTGGTGCTCTCAGATTGCTCATAAATGAATCTCAAAAAGTATAGGTAAATGTGGAATACTCACCTTGCAAGTATTGTCTGGTCAAACCGGATCCGAGGAGAATAATGCCATACTCTTAGATCAAGACTTGTTGGTCAAATTTTATTATAATGTCATCTCTTGCTGGTGTATTGCTATTAGGGGAACCATGGCTATCGTTATATTGTATTTTTTTCAGGGGGGTGCTGAAGTACCCCTAATTCTACTGTCGGACTTGTGCCCATTTTTTCTGCGGTTGTCGGACATTTTGCCTATTTTTATTTCCTCGAATTTAATATTTTTGTATGCTCATGCCTCTAATGCAATACTACATTGGAAGAGTGAATCTTTTGTGTTTGTAATGTATGAATGAAGCCTTGATCTGCGGAGTATGATAAAAATTCTAAAAAGGGATCCACACGATTCGAAGAAACTCAGTACAAAATAAGTAGCCTTTTGGCTTTTGATTGGTAAGTGTAAAGTATATATGGGATGGTAGTTATTTATTTTAAAGAAATTCTCCAAGTGATAGAGATTATGAATAATTAAGTTCTCATATTCTACCATCTCACATTCCACAACGACTTAAGTAATAGGGAGTCTCTAATTAAATTTCCAACAATAGCGGGACTCCAGGAAACTTGATACAGAGAGCCCATTTTTGTAAAGATGTTTTAAGGAAACATTTTATCTTTTAAGTTTATCATGTTTAGAGCATTTATTTATGGAAACTCACTGCACGAATTGAATTTTAGGGATATATGTGAAAAAATGTAAATGCAGGGTGCAAACTTGACCGTGGCCCGAAGGATGGAGCAGGAGGTGCTCTGCCCAGGGCGGGTGCCCTGGGTAGTGGGGTGGCCGCCCAGCTGGGTGGCCCCTCGGCCTCTGTTTCGGCGTGTGTGGTTGTTGCTCTGTTTGTTTCCGAAATTTATGCTCGTTGTGGTTGAATCTGTTCGTCTTGTCATCGAGGGTCTCCCCCATACTTGTTTCCTGTTTTCTTAGATAACAACATAGTGGAGACAAGCAAGGTACAATGATAATAGAAATGATCTTTATTTAATTATTTATTTTGAGGCATTTATTACAAGGGAAATGAAAACAAACTAGTTTCTAGCTATGGATCTAATCATGCCTCAAGAACTTCTTAATTCGCTATAGCATCTAGCGATGTTCTAAATACTTCACTCTCTTACTAAGCTCATCTGCACCCACGCTTAAGGCCCTGTACTGTGGTGTGCAGGTTCGTGACCTGCCTAGAGAAGAAGCCTAGAGAGGTTTGGAGATTGATGAATCGTGTCATCTCTATTGTGGAAATCTTTTTCTAATTCTGCTATGGTTTTGCGGCGTTTTGGGGGATGACTCGAAGGAATTGAGGGAGTGCTTCGGGGCGTCCTTGGCGGCACAAATTTGACTTTGGATGCGTGGATTCCCTCGAAGTAACCGGTCTTCTTCTGTCGTGTACTTGATGTTGTTGATCTCTCCCCTTCGATTGGTCTTCACTCCTATGATTCGTTCTTTGGGCCTTGGTGGAAGAACCTTGGTAACCCCGGCAGGCACCTCGACGACGGGTTCTTCCTTTGGTCCCTTGAGCAGGAGCGGTTGTGGTGGTGCAACGAGGATAGGCTGGGCGTAGTAGGATTTGCTATGGCACTGTTGCTTTGGAGGAATGGTGGCGAGTGGGAGAGTATCGTGGACTATGACTAAAGCTTTGGAGTCTGGATCTTCTTGCGGGAGCTTTTTTGAGGTTGGACCCGTAGGGGACCATCCTCCTATCAGAATTGTTGTTGCTGGCCATGGGAGCAAAGAGATCTAGCAAGCTTCTAAGCGAGAGCTAAGGAAATGATGAATGATGATGATGGGTGATGTCAGGGGTTGTTTATATAGGGTGGAAAAAGGCCTCTAGAAGCATCTAAGGAGCAAATCTCGTGGAGAAATGGTGGATAAGTGTTCTGCAAGGTTTATCAAATAAGGGGGACTAGAAGTTTCGGGAGTGCAAAAGGCGGCAGCGGGAGTGACAGGGGTGGGGCAGCCGCCCTACACCCTAGGGCACCCCGCCCTGGCTTTGGCTCTGCTGCCAGGGCCTCTTTTGCGCACTTATTTCTAGAAGGTTCTATGTACCAAAAAACGTATGCATGTGCCCAAGATGCCAAAAATTAAAGTGATTGGGCCTTAAATTTCACTTAAAAGATGGAAATCAATTATGTCTATTTCTTCTAATTCTTCATTAGGTTCTAAAAATATTTTGAGACGTTGACCATTTACCTTGAATAGCATACCTTCGTTATTTGAAGTGTGATTGCTCCGTGGGATGATGAATTGATTACCTTAAAATGTCCTTCCCATTTGCTTCGTACTTTCCATGTCCGAAGAGCTTTACCCTAGAATTAAAAAGTAATACCTTATCTCTGGGTGAGAACTCTTTCTTCTTGATCTTCTTGTCATGCCATCGTTTAACTCTTTCTTTGTAGATCTTTGAATTGTGATATGCTTTTTCTCTCCATTCCTCTAACTCTGATAATTCCATTTGTCTTTTCTCTCCAAGGGGCATCAAAGTCCATATTCCATCCTTTTATAGCCCAGGGGTGCTTTAAACTCTAGTTCAACAGGTAGGTGATAAGTCTTCCCATATACGAGTTGATATGGAGACATTCCAATTGGAGTTTTGTATGCAGTCCGGTATGACCAGAGTGCATCGGGTAACTTGTCCTTCCATGTTGTTCCCATTTCATTCACTGTTTTCTGAAGAATATTCTTGTCGGATACCTGAGAATAGGGTACCCCAGCTCATACTTCGCGAAGACAAAATCATCCCCGGAGTCCCTACGACTCGCCCGAGCCAGGATGACGTCATCACTCCCGGGGACACATCGCCTTAGCCAAACCGGCTAAGGCAACGACACCTCCTCGAGGGCCTTCCGCCCCATCTAAGCTTGGGTGACGTCGTCCGCAACCCCCATCGGCCCTCGGGGGCCTCTCCGCCTCGTCCCGAGGCGGGAAACGCATCCGTGACGTCGCTTGCCCTCGGAGGTTCCCCAATCCACGGTGCATTTTAGCCCGTAGTCAAAAGGCCCATAGTGCAAGACTCGTCCTTGGGGATGGGGGTTAAAGAAATGGATCGCCATGCATGTCCCTGTAGAACCCTTTCGGTACAAAGCTCCAGTACCACCAAGTGACATTCACCATCCCTCTGATGGACAGCCGAACAGGAATTGAGGCGTACTGATCCCTGATGACGGAACGCAGGGGAAACCGAGCTCTGCTTTGCCAACCTCCGCCCATGCCCACATATGGCAACAGAGCGCCACCAAGTACAAGGCGCGGGGCTACAGTTGCAATCAAGGACGAACAGGACCAGGAGCGCACTAACAAGCGTAGCCTTCCCCGGGAAGGAAGGGGAACAGAAGCCTGGAGCATCCTCCAATTCAACAGCCTACACCAGGCCCACGTTTCCTCCCTCTCTCTCTATTGTACTCCTCCATCTCTCCCTACGAATAAAGGGGGAGAATGGACCTCCAATCTCGCTCTCCAATCGACTCTCTCTGAACTCATTCCCCACACACTCAAAACTCGCATCCACGCGAGCTCCCACAACGAACCTCGAACCACATACGCACAAGACCTGGGAACCCGCTTCCCTCTCTCACCAAAGCTTGTAGCTCCCCCCTACGAGCTCTCCTACGCTCGGTATCCATGACTCAACAGCAAACTAGACGAAAGGCGTTCGTGCCAAAACCAGTATAAACCTTGTGTTCTCCGGCGTAACCATCCAATCTCCGACACACATAGAAATTTACTCGTTGGCTGTCTAGAACCCGCCATTTTAGACACCGACAGTTTGGCGCGCCAGGAAAGGGGGCTTTGCGTGTCACCCGTATTTTCGAGTATCGGATGGCTTCTCTCGCCACGCTGATTTTGCTTCGGGCTCCATTGTTCGTTATGGTAGCCTGAACTTCCAGTGCCACGGGCAAGGGGGACATCCTGGTCCTCCGTCGCCCTAATGGCTTCCTCCGAGGTAGCCTTGGACGCCATCTCGGCATCCATGGCCCACCTCAACCTGCCTCCCTCCGGGGAGCAAGTCGCTCATAGATAGTCGTCCAGCGGGCCGACTATCCACGGTTCGAGCGCCAGCTCGACATGCTGATGGACCCCAGCCGACCTAGGAGTCCCTGCACAACCCTACCTGCGGGTTCGCCAATGTGACAACACAGCTCATGGGAGGACAGCCCGCTCCGGAGGCACTACCGATCGGCATGAGGAATGCCGCCACGTCTTACTCGGAGGCGGTGGTCGCAGGCTTCCGTGCCGACCCCGCGAAGGGGACATCCCACCGAACTTGCGTCCCACCATCTCCGGTCCGTCTCCGACCTCCTCACAAGCCCGAAGGCAACCACCTGCCCCGGCTCCAGCCGCGACACAGCGTCGACCCCCGGGGAGCCTTTGGACTTCGAAGGACTAAGGGGTCAGGAGGTCCTCTACGCTTCGTGCACACCAGTGATTAACCTGCTCGGGTCTACCTCGAGCGACGACAACATCGGCCACGGGCAAGGATGCCTCATGTGCGGCTTCCCGAAGCACAGTGTCGCCATCGCCCCCAAACCCTCATCAAGGGCGGGGACGACGATGACAACGGCGTCCACACGCCCGACTACAGGGCAAGTTCACCGGGAACCCGCCCCGCGGGGCGACCCCCAATCCTGGGATGCTCAACGGCGCTACCTGGAAGAGCTCCCGTGACACAGAGTGCAAACTCGAGGAAGGACAATGACGGTCGGTCTCCAAACGCCTCCTTGGCGTCGCCACGAGCCATGCACCGGCAGAGAGGCAGTCGGAGCGACCTCCCACTCTGGCATGGCCAAGGGCAGGCCGCAGCGTGGCGGCGACAACGCGGTCGCATCGGCGGATCGCGAGACCCCTCCCTCCCCTTGGCGGGGTGAAGGGGGCAAGTTCGACGTCATGCTCACCGAACCATGCCCACATCACAGCATGTCGGTCAGACACACACGTTCCGCCATGTGACAAAATGGCCAGATATTTTGCAATCGCTGAAGACGGAGGCCGGATCGCAACGACCCCAATCCCCCCCATAAACGAATGCCTAATGATTTTTGGCAGCTCGAGAACCAACGACCACAGACGTCGGCAGGAGCAGGAGCGCACGAGGTCTTCACGCCACCATGACGGCTCCTGTCTTCCTCGATTGGTCGGAGTCCGACATCACGTTCGGCCGGGCCGACCATCCACCCGTGTCACCCATCCGGGGCGCTATCCACTCGTCGTGGACCTGATCATAGGGGATGTACGCTTCACCAAGGTGTTTCATGGATGGAGGTAGCGACCTCAACATCATGTTTTACAACGCTTTCGAGGCCCTGAAGGTACCTAGGAAGAAGCTCCGCCCGGAGGGAGTTGCTTTCCAGGGAATCATCCCCGGGAAGCCATCCATTACCCCTTGGCAGATCGACTTGCTCGTGATATTTGGGGAATCGAATAACTTCCAGAGCGAGCTCCTCACTTTCGAAGTGCCCACATATCGCGACGCGTACCACGCGGTGTTGGGCAGGCCGTGTTACGCGAAGTTCATGGCCATCCCCAACTACACCTACCTCAAGCTCAAGATGTCGGGACCCCATGGAGTCATCACGGTCACCTCCGAGCTTGCAGAGTCATACCAATGGATGTGGATAGTTGCGAGAACGCCATGGCCGCGGTACGGTCCGCGACTGGCGGCGACGACCGAAGCAACGAGTAACGAGAGAGTCGACTCTAAGGGCGCGGGGAACTTCAACCCCCCCTCGAGGGGGTAAAGAAAATCCCACTAAACCCGTCTAATACGGACGGCTGAAAGCTGCGCATCACCCCCCTCCCTGCGCCCGAAATAGGAGTCGGCGCTCATCAATGTCCTCTACCGCGCGAACGGCGATATGTTCGCGTGGAGTCCCCAGATGTCCCCAGGCCTACCGAGAGACATAGCCGAGCATGCCCACAGGATCCAACCCGGCGCTCGTCCGGTGAAACAATGCCTGCGATGTTTCAACGAGGAGAAGCGGCGGGCCATCGGGGAGGAGCTCCATAAGCTTTTGGCGGCCGAGTTCATCAAAGAGGTATTCCACCCCCGAATGGCTTTCTAACCCAGTATTAGTCAGGAAGAAGAATGGCAAATGGAGAATGTGTGTTGACTATACCCAGCCTGAACAAGGCATGCGGCAAGGATCCGTACCCCCTCCCACGCATTGGGCCAGATTGTCGATTCCACCTTGGGGTGCGAAACGCTATTTTTCCTTGATGCGTACTCCGGGTACCATCAAATCCAGAATCAAGGAGTCCGATCAGCTTGTGACATCTTTCATCACGCCATTTGGATCTTTTTGCTACGTCACCATGCCATTCGGCCTCAGAAAACGCGGGAGCCAAAGTACCAACGGTGCATGCCTCAGTTTTTGGGGGCCTCATCGGGATGACCATCCAAGCGTACGTGGATGACATTGTAGTAAAGTCCAAGCGGGCGGAGACCATGATCACCCGATCTCGGGACAAAAGCGTTCGAGGCCTTGAAACTCAAGCGTGTCAAACTCAACCCTGAGAAATGCATGTTCGGAGTGTCATGTGGCATGCTCCTCGGGTTCATTGTTTCCGAACGTGGTATTGAGTCAATCCCGATAAAATTTCCGCCATCACTAACTATGGGGGCGATTCGTAATGTGAAGGGGGTGCAGCGAGTCATGGGGTGCCTCGCATCCCTGAGCCGCTTCATCTTGCGCCTTGGCAAGCAAGGCCTCCCCCTTTACCGACTCCTCCAGAAGACATAGCACTTCACCTGGACCCCCGAGGCCTTGGATAGGCTCAAGGCGATTCTTAACGAGCGCACCCATACTCGTTCCACCGATGTCGCGCGAGGCCCTTCTCCTGGACATCGCCGCTACCACCCAGGTGGTGAGCGTCATCATCGTCGTCGAAATGGAGGAGGGTCACGCTCTAAAAGTCCAGCGTCCAGTGTACTTCATCAGCGAGGTATTATCTGAGACCAAAACCAGATGCCCTCAGATTCAGAAGCTCCTCTACTACGCGTCCTCATCACACGAAGAAAGCTGGCCCACTACTTTGATGGCCACCACGTCACCGTTGTATCATCCTACCCACTCGGGAGGTGATACAGAGCCGCGAGGGCCCCGTGATGGGTGGCGAAGTGGGGTCTCGAGCTCATGGGAGAATTCATCTCCCATGCGCCTCGGACAGCCATCAAATCCCTGGTCCTAGCGGACTTCATCGCCGAGTGGACGAAACCCAGCTGCCCGCCAACACCGGGAGAACCAGGAGTGCTGGGTCATGTACTTCGATGGGTCGCTGATGAAAACTGGGACCGGTGCCGGCCTGGTCTTCGTCTCCCCACTCGGGGTCCGTCTCAGGTACATGATCCGTATATTCTTCCCAGCGTCCAACAACATCACAGAAATATGAGGCCGTGGTAAACGGGCTACGCATAGCAATGAAGCTAGGTATCAAAAGACTCGACGCACGGGGCGACTCCTAGCTCATAGTCGAACAGGTCATGAAGGACGCTAGGCATACTGCTAGGCGGTCCGTCGCCTGGAGGAGAAGTTTGACGGCCTGGAGCTCAACCACATCGCAAGGAAGCACAACGAGGAGGCGGACGAGCTTGCGAAGTTGGCCTCCGGTCGCAGGGCTGTTCCCCCCAGAGTCTTCGCCAAACGACCTCTACAAGCCATCCGTCGTCTGTGCGCGGATCCCGAAACCGAGGCCCCAACGACATCCCCGGAGGAGTCATGGACGTCGAGGAAACGCGAAGCGGCGCGGATGGCGCACCAGTCGACGACGACGCACCCCTTCCTAACTGGAGAATTCCCAACCTTGGACTGGTTAATTCGGGAGCAGCTCCCGGATGATAGAAACAAGGCGCGCCGCATCCCCGCGACGCGCTAAATCCTTTGTCATCATCAACCAGGGGGTTTTATAGGCGCAGCCCCACAGGGATCTTGCAACGTTGCAATCCCCACAGAGCAGGGTGTGAGGCTGCTGGAGGGCATACATGCGGGGGAATGTGGGCACCACGCGGCCCCCCGCACAATCGTCGGAAAAGATTTCCGCCAAGGCTTCTACTAAACCAACAGCCCTAGCGAACGCCACGGAGGTGGTACCTCCTGGCAGGGGTGCTAGTTCTCTACGCCAGGAAAACTCATCTGTCCGCGCTGGCACTCACAGACCATCCCCCTCACGTGGCCTTTCGCGGTCTAGGGTTTGGACCTAGTGGGACCCTGCACAAGGCACCTGAGGGCTTCAACCACTTACTCGTCGTCGTCGACAAGTTATCGAAATGGATCGAGGCACGCCCTCTAGCCCAGATCAAATCAAAGCAGGTAGTCCTTTTCTTCACCGACATAATTCATACGGTTCGGAGTGCCCAACACGATCATCACCGATAACAGTACCCAGTTCACCGGGAAAAAGTTCCTGGATTTTTGCGACAGGAATCATATCCGTGTGGAGTGGGCGGCTGTCGCGCACACCACAAATGAACTGGCAGTCGAGCGTGCCAACAGGGTAATCTTTCACGGGCTCAAGCCAAGGATCTTCGATCGGCTCAAAAAATTCGAAGGCCGTTGGTTGCGGAACTCCCAGCCGTCCTCTGGAGCCTCAGGATGACACAAAGTAGAGCAACCGGATACTCCCCTTTCTTCATGCTCTAAAGAGGCTGAAGCTGTCCTCACCAACCGACCTGGAGTACGGCTCGCCGCGGGTGAAGGCCTACGACGAAGAAGGCAACCGAGAGAACATGGAGGATGCCATAGATCAGCTGGACGAGGCAAGGGACATCGCCCTCCTACATTCTACCAGGTACCAGCAGGCCTTAAGAAGGTACCATGACCGTCGAGTTACAAAAGCGCAAGCTCAATGTCGGCGACCTGGTGCTTCGACTCAAGCAGAGCAACAAGGACAAGCACAAGCTCACGCCACCATGGGAAGGGCCCTACGTCGTGGTGGAGGTCCTTCGTCCTGGAAGCTACAAGATCGCTACTATAGGGCCCGACAGTCAGGTCTTCTCCAACGCCTGGAACATCGAAAAGCTACGTCGTTTCTATCCCTCAACACTCCCCCCCCGAATCATACGTATAACGCATGCATCTTTTCCCGTAAAAGATCTAGTATGCACGGCACAAACAGCCCTCGGCCTGGACGCTGGGCAAGACGCGTGCCCATTATCGCTCGGCGGCTGGGTAGGGGGCTCTTTCCCACGGTTTTCTCTTTCAAAGAGCTTCCCCTCACTCCGACCTTTCGCTCCAACACCCCTCCCGCTCAATTTGTTCCCTAGTCCGCAGGAATGTTTTTTCTGATACTCGTAGGAACATCCGAGAGCTCGCAGCCGGGGAAGGTCACCCGGGGCCAGGGCCGCGTTTACCCACAGGTCCAAACAGGGCTCAGTCCGACCTCCGGCTCAACCCGACTGACGTCTGCAGAAATCGTACGGATGGCTACACACCGCCATCGACTGGGACGGCCTATGGGCCCAGGTAAGACAAAGGGATAAGGCTATAGATGCCCTGACGGCCCATTACGGTCCAGAGATACGGAGGCCACCCCAGCGGGGGTCGAAACGACCGACTCAGGATGCTAGAGCGAGGGCGAATAGGGAGTGGACACACTAGCGGTCATTAGCCTGCAACCGGATGCTAAGGTCATTCCCAGATTTCGTATTTGAGTCTGTTTTTACGGATGATTGGTTCATGGTATTCCTATCGAAGGAAGGCAACAGGCCCCCAGGACCCATCGAACGGACCCGGCTACTAGAATGAAACTGATTTGGGGTGAGCCACGACATGGGCCACGAGCCGGAAACCTAGTGAACGGGAACCGAACACCCCACTCAAATTTACCCGCTATTAACTCGACGAGCATCCATGGTTCGTACATCACAAGGATAGCATGGTTTGGCTCATATTCCCCCTTCTTGTGGAAAGATTGCGGGGAACGAACAAAAGACGATACGTCCTAAGACGACTTCTCTACTCCGGTAGAGACATAGGAACAGCATCGCACTTCACCACGGTACTCGCAACCAAGTGAAAAAAGGTGGAACACAAACCTCACGCGCAGAGGTCCACACAGTACTAGGGGAACATGACAAACAAGACGGACTCACACACACACACACAAAACATCAGGGCGTTACAAGGTGGATTGAAGGGGGATCCCGGCCCAGCGCCGAAGCAAAGAGAAACATGGTAGGCATCCAATGCCCTGTTCACCCTCGTACCACCATTCTGAGTCTGCCTGTCAGCAGCAACTCCCGACGACCGGCGCTGCTACCGCCCCTCGCCTCCCAGGACAGAAACAGCAGACACTCCACTTCCAAAACCTGCGCAGTCGACGAAGCACCGGACAAGGCCTGACGAGCTGTCAAGCATTTGTCTGAACCGCGCCTCGCCCGTCGCGCTGAGGATCCAACAACCTCCGACACGGTAATGCCCCCCCATCTCGGGAGGCTTTCACCAGCACCGGAGGCATTCAGGCCACCACCATCGAGGCTCAGCTAGGCATGCAGCACCAGTTCTTACACAGGTGCTCCATGATCACGGCATCACCGCGCTAGAGCGCGGGCGATGCCTGCCTAGTTTCCAGGGCCTCAGACGGTAAACGCCATCACGGTCCCACACCAGCGCAACCGAACAAGCCGGACCCCAGCTCGTCGTCTCCCGACAGTGGCATCAACCACCACAGGCCAAGGAACGTCTGGCTTGCAAGACTGCGCGAACGAACCGCACAGTCCTTCCAGTAGATGCATCCTCGGCCCCCCTGTGAAGGGAGACGACGACGGGCGCCACCACTCCGAAGGAAGAGACCGAGGGAAACCACTGCGAATCTCGTAGGTCGCCCTCGACCTCTCCTGCCCAACAACATGAGGTGGGCGCCGTCGACGCAGAGCTTCCCCTGAGTTGGTGTACCCTCAAAGGGCCACTCACCAAGGCGGCTCAAGGATATCTTCGACGAGACCTCGGAGGAAAAGAAGGGTAGACCAAGCTGGGGATTATATGTTTCATCCCGCGGCTGGCAACCCCTATTTATAGCCCGCCAGGGCACCCTCACAAAAACGGCCAACCCCGTGAAACCACAGCGCTCCCGCCCCCCCAATTAAACCGCACTATAACGCTCAAGTGCCAGTTTCTGAGGGGCGCCGCAGAGCCAAAAAGGCCAAGCAGACGACAGGATCAGGGTGCGCCAACCGAAAGTTTGACCACACGAGGGCAATGCATCGCAGTGCCCACCAACGGAGAACACGGTGCACCCACTTTTGGTCAAGACAGGCGAAGTCAGACCAGGCCAATGTCGATCCAACATCAACTGATCAGGCAGACGCTCAGAACCGGAAGACAACACTACGCAATCCGGATTCGTCACTTTAGGGCACGTCAGCCCAAGTACAACAGTACGCCCCTGGCAGGGCTGGCTTGCAAGCAAGGTTCTGACCCCGTACGAGACAGGGAAGTCCTCTTCTGCTCCTCACCTCTTGAGAGGGGCAAAAGGACAAACGCTCTAGGCTAGATCGAATAAGCCCTTAGGAGAAAAATCTTTCTCCTAAGGCCTCGGGGGCTACACCCGGCGGGTGCGCTCGTGTGCACCCACCGAAATCCAAAAACATAACCAAACGCCTCCAGTGTAGTCCATCACAACATCGTAGGCTCGGGGGCTACTGTCGGATACCTTAGAATAGGGTACCCCAACTTCATACTTCGCGAAGACAAAATCATCCCCCGGGAGCCCCTCCGACTCGCCCGAGCTAGGATGATGTCATCACTCCCGGGGACACATCGCCTTAGCCAAACCGCTAAGGCAGCGACACCTCCTCGAGGGCCTTCCGCCCCGTCCGAGCTTGCGTGACGTCGTCCACGACACCATCCACCGTCGGGGCCTCTCTGCCATCGCCCGAGCCAGGGCAAAGCCTGCCCCAAAACAGGCTAAGGCAACAACACTCCCTCGGAGGACCATCCGCCCCATCTGAGCTGGGTGACGTTGTCCGCGATGCCATCGACCCTCGGGGCCTCTCCGCCTCGCCCGAGCCAGGGCAAAGCCTGCCCCAAAACTGGCTAAGGCAACAGCACTCCCTTGGAGGACCATCCGCCCCGTCTGAGCTGGGATGACGTCATCCGTGACGCCGTCTGCCTCTCGGGGCTCTTCCGCCTCGTCCGAGGGCAGGAAACATCATCCGTGACATCGCTTGCCCTCGGAGGCTTCCCCAATCCACGGTGCATTTTAGCCCATAGTCAAAAGGTCCAAAGTGCAAACTCGTCCTTGGGGATGGGGGTTAAAGACATGGATCACCATGCCTGCCCCCTGTAGAATCCTTACGGTACAAGCTCCAGTACCACCGAGTGACATTCACCATCCCTCTGACGGACAGCCGAACAAGAATTGAGGCGTAACTCGTCCCTGTATGACGGAACGCAGGGGTACCAACCCTGTTCTGCCAACCTCCGCCCATGCCCACATATGGCAACAGGAGCGCCACCAAGTACAAGGCGCGTGGCTACAGTTGCATAAAGGATGAACAGGACTAGGAGCGCGCTAACAAGCAAAGCCTTCCCCGGAAGGAAGGAGATAGAAGCCTGGAGCGTCCTCCAAATCAACACCTACACCAGGCCCATGTTTCCTCCCTCTCTCTCTATTGTACTCCTCCATCTCTCCCTACGTATAAAGGGGGAGAATGGACCTCCAATCTCGCTCTCATCGACTCTCTCTGAACTCATTCACACACACTCATACTCCATCCACGCGAGCTCCCACAACGAACCTCAAACCACATACGCACGAGACCTGGGAACCCGCTTCCCCTCTCACCAAAGCTTGTTGCTCCCCCCTACGAGCTATCCTACGCTCGGTAACACGACTCAGCACAAACTGGAACGCAGGGCGTTCGTGCCCGAACCAGTATAAACCTTTGTGTTCTCCGGGCGTAACCATCCATCTCCGACACACTTAGAAATTTACTCGTTGTCTGTCTAGACCCCGCCATTTTAGACAGCGACAATTCTTGATTTTTTTGTTTGAGGTTTCTTCTTGGCCACCTTGTCTGAGGATGATAAGGTGTAGCGACGTTGTGGTGGATCCCATGCCTTGCTAGGTACTTCTCAAAACGTTTGTCGATGAAATGTGATCCTCCATCACTTATCACTATCTGGGGACTCCAAATCTTGGAAATATGGTCTCTACAAACATCCTCTTTGAATTTACGTTGTCAGCATGTTTGCAAGGTAATGCTTCCACCCACTTGGAGACGTAGTCAACTACCACCAAGATATACTCACAATTCTTTGATGGGAGAAATGGTCCCATATAGTCGATTCCCCAAACATCAAAGAGCTCTATCTACAGATTGTTGGTGAGTGGCATGGCATCCCTTGAGTTTATGTTGCCGTGTCTTTGACATGGCCCGCATCTTCGGATAAATTCTCTAGTGTCTTCGTACATTGCTGGTCAATAGAACCCACATTGCCAAATTTTTGCATGTGTGCGGAATGCTCCATAATGACCTCCATATGGTGATGAGTGACATCTTTCGATGATCTTCATTCCTTCTTCAATAGTCACACATCTCCTGAGTAAGCCATCCAAGCATACTCTGAAGGGGTATGGTTCATCCCATAATGTGTGAACGACTCTCCCAACTTCAAAAACTGGTGTACGCGTGGTCATGACCAAAAGAAAGTTGTTGCATTACTTTGGGTCACACGAAATCATAGTTGTAGGCAATGCACCGTTGGGAGAGGTCCTCCTGAACAAAGATGCTGCCCATTGTATCGCTAAATGGGCACTGGAGCTGATGGATAAACACATAAACCTACGCCCCCGGACCGCCATCAAGTCACAGGTCCTTGTCTGACTTTATCGCTGAGTGGACGGACGCAACCCTCCCTGCTCTGGCTGTCGAGCAGGAGTATTGGACTTTGTACTTTTATGGCTCCCACATGAAAACCGGCGCAGGCACTGGGATCGTCTTGATGTCACCCCGCGAGGTGATGATGAGGTACATGGTACGTCACTGTTCCTGGCGTCCAACAACGAGGCGGAGTACGAAGCCTTGCTTAGGGGACTACGGATCGCGATCGAACCTGAGGATAAGGTGGCTCAAAACGCTCGCGCGACTCCCAGCTAGTCGTCAACCAGGTCATGAAGCAATCCAACTGCGTCGACTCGGTATGGTCGCGTATTGCTAGAGGTACAAAAACTTGAGTCCAAGTTTGATGGCCTCGAGCTCAATCACGTTGTGACACAGAATGAAGAGGCCGACTCCCTGGCCAGGGCGGCCTTAGGTCGGGAGCCCGCGCCTCCCGGAGTGTTTGCAACGTGATCAGTTAAAGCCATCTATTAACAACCGAAGAAACGGAATCCTCCAGCGCCAGCTCTCCAGCGACCTCGAGAGCCCTCGAGGCCTCGACTGTAGGTGATGACAAAACCACTGAAGCAATGAACATAGAGCAGAAGGGGTTGACATCGGAAGAGAAGGATTGGAGACAACCATACGTAGATCACCTAACCAAAGGTGACTCCCCACAGACAAGGTGAAATCTAGACGGCTTGCCAGACGAGCCAAGACATTCGTCCTTGTCGACAGCGAACTTTAACAGGCGAAGTGCCACCGGAGTTCTGCAACCGTGCATCCCAACCGAGCAGGGGAAAACGTTGTTGCAAGACATCCACCAAGGGGTCTGTGGACATCATGCAGGAGCCAAAACCCTCATAGGGAACGCGTTTCGGTAAGGTTTCTACTGGCCGACGCCGTAGCCGACACGCAGACCTTCGTTCGCAGCTTGCAAGGGTTGCCAGTTCTTCGCTAGGCAGATTCACATGCCTGCCCAGGCACTCCCAAACCATCCCTCTTACGTGGCCATTCATGGTCCAGGGCTCGACATGGTCGGCAAGTTCGATAAGGCACCCGGGGCTACACCCACCTGCTGGTCGCCATAGACAAGTTCACCAAATGGATTGAGTTGCGCCCCATCACTAACACTAGGGACGAGGAAACCATTAGTTTTCTTCACATAAGGCGCCCGGGGGCTACACCCACCTGCTGGTCGCCATAGACAAGTTCACCAAATGGATTGAGTTGAGCCCCATCACTAACACTAGGGCCGAGGAAACCGTTAGTTTCTTCACCAATATCATCCATCGCTTTGGAGTCCCCAAATTTTCCATTATCACCGATAACGAAACTAACTTCACGGCAGGGGAGTTCCTAGAATGGTGCGACGAGCACCACATACGGTTGATTGGGCCTCCGTCGCGCACCCCAGAATCTAACGGTGGGTGGAACGCGCCAACGGGCTCATCCTACAGGGGATCAAGGCGAGAATTTCCGATTGGCTGAATAAATACGGTAAAAAGTGGCTCCAAGAGCTCCCTGCAATCCTGTGGAGTCTCAGAACGACACGAAGCAGGCCACCGGCTTTTCGCCATTCTTCTTGGTCTACGGCTCGGAGCCGTCCTACCCACCGACCTTGAGTAGGGGTCCCCTAGGTGGAGGCTTATGACCCTAAGAAGCATAAACCTTCCTGGAAGACCCATCGACCAGGTCGACATGGCCAGGGACGCCGCCCTCCTACACTCGGCCAAGTACCAATAGGCGCTACGCGGGTACCAACAATCGACGTGTCCGACCAAGGGATTTTTAGCCAGGGATCTAGTACCTCCGAAAAATCCAGAGCAACAAGGAGCGGCGCAAGCTCACATCACCCTAGGAAGGACCCTACATTGTCCACGAAGTAATAAGACCAGAGCTTACGACTCAAAAGTTTCGCCGGCAAGGTCTTCACCAACGCCTAGAACAAAACAACAGCTATGTCGTTTCTACCCCTAAAAAATCCCTCATTACAGCATTCCAGTCAAAATTTGTTTTCTTTTATGCATCACAAAAGTCTTCGGTAAGAGCTCCTCTTTTATGCGCGGCATACAAAGAAACCCCTCACTCGGGGACTACCAGATAGATGCAAAATAAAAGAAAAATCTGAACAAATATACACAACCCAAGTTTATTACAACCATTCCAAAGGCAAAAGGGCAAGAGCCCGGATAAGGTTCCCAACATTACAACCTCATCCTACGGATGCAATAGGCAACCTCATCGGAGAAATGCCTACTCCAGAGATCGAACTCATAGCTAAGACGACATTCTGGCTATAATACACAATAGCTCCGACCTGATTCTCACTTGCTGGCCTAGGGTGTCTGCACTTTTCCCAAGTGCAGACAGGGTAGTCATCAACCACTATCATCGGCACGCGCCTCGGGCAACGAATGTCCATCCCCAGCGCGATGACGCGAAGATCCTCGTGGAGTCGAAACAGAGCGAGGTGAGACCATGGTTGCCCCATCTAACCGTCCGGGAGCGCGCCACCGGCGACTCGGCCGAGAAGAGCGAGAGCCTCGGGGTTCGCCGGATCTGCGAAGTACAGCAGCATGGCTCGGAAGTACATTGCTCCGAAATCTCCAGCCAGGATCGCTCGGTTGATGAGCTCCCGACCAGAGGGGTCCCGCCCGCATAGCATCAGCTTCTCCATGCCACGAAAGCAAAAGGGCCCCTCCAGATGGCCGGCCTCGAAGAAGTGATGCACAAGAATCGTCTCCCCGAAGCATGTAGCCGGATCGACAGTAACGCTGCATCACCCGGAGGGACAAAAACCGAACCAGCTTGTCGTCGTTGCAAGTCCTCCGGAAAAGGCCGCATACCTGGCGAAGGCGCATGTATTCGAGAAAATCACCTCCATGATCGATGGCGCGGAGAAGGATCTAGAAGAGAAGCTCCTCCGGTAGCATCAGCAAAGCGCAAGACGCCATGGCGAGGCGAGTGTGTCTAGCATCCATCCCACGAGCAAGATTGGTGCGCCTCCTCGACGACGACAAAACCCTCTTCTCTCTTCTCTTATACTAGATGGCAAAGAAGAAGAAGACTGAGGAGGGCGGCGGAGAGTTATTGCCCCAGGTCCCAGCCTATATATAAAAGAGTTGAGCCATTTGCCACCTCCATCTTCCACACACCCCGCCCCTTGGGTCATAAAAAATATAAAAAAAAATACAAGTCCTCGGAACCACAAAGGCGCACTCTTCATTTTCCAGGCGCGAACAGTGGCAACGAACCGACAAGTGACGTGTGGACCATTCAACAAGCAACCGACTACCACAAGGGCCCACAGACTGCTGATGGTGCCGAGAACATGCAGGTATAACAGGCAGCATAACCGGCCCGCCAAAAGCCAACAAAAGAGGTGAGAACACACGGTAAGTGAGTCCATATAAAGAACGTTCAATTCTCTTTATTCCCACTGTGCAAAATGCAGGGACGACAACGGGTAACGGGCGAAAGACCGTCCTTCACCCGTCATACTCATGTAACAAATGAGGTAAATAGGCCGAGGGATCTTGGCTGGCCCAAAACATTACGGGTTCGACAGCCTCCCTGGCCAAAAAAAACGAAGAGTGAGGGACGTTGCCAAGCGGGCCCTAGCGGCTGGAACGTAGACGTCTTCACGTCAAACGCACTTGGTAAAACGTGTTTAGGCTTTGACAGATAACAGAATACGTGGTAAACCCCAGGAGGGGCGGCATCGAGCCCTCGGATCCCATCGAACGGATCCGGGTACTATACGTATCGACTGTTGAAGATTAGAGATCGGTCCACGATGGACTTCCGTCAGTGCGTGCCTCCACGGATAGGACCCGAGGTCTCACCTAGACTACCCGTTTGTAACTCGCCGAGCCCTCGATCTCGGCCACCGAGGTAAGATACGAGGTCGCTCACTTCCACATCCTAGACCATGAGGGTGCGAGGAAGAACACGGGAGCTGCACGATGACAGCCCCCAAACGCATGGTCCAACAAACACAATAGGCAAACTAGCAAATGCCTAGAAAAGCGGAAATGATAACTAAGGACAATGATTACAAAAGCTTGAGAGAGGGGCTCATCAGGCCCAGTCCATATAGGCAAGGTAAAGCACCGCGACCCGGCGCAGCATAGCCGACTAACGAGCCACTGGACCTCCACAAGGAAATCTTCCATGGGCACGACGTCAACAACGCCTCGGCAGCATCAGAAAGACGCTCGATGAGATGGATATACTGGGCGACGCTACGCCCGTGCGGGAACCCAGCGGCATCCACCATGTCCATCCCAGAGCGACCTCAACCATGGCGAACGCGACTCTCCGGCAACACGGAAGATGTCACGCGCGGGGACATGACGGAATGCGTGCGGGAATGGCCTGGAGACGCTCAACCGCGGTGCTCCCAGGTGCACAAAGAAAGCCGGGGATGTCGTTCGCCGTGGAACGAGCGCCCGCAGCTCCTCCTCCAGCGCTATGAAAGGGAAACAATGCGTTACTCATGAGCATGTCATGATGAAATATACAGGAGAAAGGGGACCGAGCTTCCCATGACACGCCTGTTAGCCTCGGCCAGCTGATCGCGAAGACAGTAGCCCGCCTAGACAGACCCTAACAGGCTCTGGCGGAAACCTTCCAGCATCCGGTAAAGCAGCTCCGTGTCCCGAATATGACGAAGATTCTGCAATTGGACGACTAAGCAGCTCCTCCACATGCTCCTAAACCTGCATGCGAGAGGCGTCGGGGCAGGCCCTGAAGGGGCCAGGGCTCCAACCAGATGAGAAACACCCCCTGGGCCAGCTGGAGGTGTCGGGCAAGGTGACATAACATGTCGGAGGGCGCCGCCCACACCTTAAAGCCACAGGGAAGTGAGGCATCGTAGGCCCCTGTAAGGCCTCCTAATCAAAGAAAAAAGGATTAGTAAATATGGGGGCAATGACAAGAAATCAGGATAGTGCGACACAGGTACCATCCTGCCTCGGGCATCCGACGACGAAGGGTCCGAGGGTCAGACACGCCACCCTCCATGGGATGCTTTGCCATGATCCATAGGCTAACAAGCAGCTACTCAAATGGAGATGAATGCAAACAGAGGTGAAGATGAAGAAGCAAGATGGAACAAACTGACCCACTCGACGCGCCACCCTTTAAAAAGGCCAAGGAGCGAGGTTAGCAAAGCCAGGGCCACATCCGCGCCTAGGCAGGGCCCAGCTTTCCATTTTTTTAACCCACAAGGATGATCAGAGAAGTGTAAGGGGAAGTTGTGTCAAGTCTTGTCACGACGAATCAGCCGATGCGTCGCCAGGTAGCGTGACACGAGGCTCATCGACAAACACAACAAAGCTAGGGTGCGGCGCGAGTCGCCCTAACCATTAGGCCTGTCATGGCCACGCTTCAGTCGTCGACAGCGCACTACCCACAACTCCGACCATGGATCAGTCACAAACTGATCTTGTGGCCCGACCAAAAGGCTGCGGTGGAGAGACGCGACAGCCGTCCCGCTGTGTTCAATCACGATGGACGAGCCGATGCAGCAACAACAGGAGCGTACGATGCGTGGCAACAAGCAAGAGGCTAACAAGTTCAAGGCTCGTGGCATGTGGTAAACAGCATTATGACCAAACAGTGCGAGCAGCAGCAGTAGACTGACCAAATCCGATCCAACCTAAGAAACACACGCCATCGGAAGATTGCAATTCTACGCAATCAAAGCATACCCAACGTCCGTGATCAGAGCGTCGAGATCAACACGAATCAAAAGCATGTGCAAGAACTACGCTCTCACCTAGGCTCGGGGCTACACCCGGCGGGTGCGCTCATGCGCACCCTCTTGGCGAAGGATAAAACAAATAACCCATCAAAGCAAGCAAAGCCTCAGCAAGGTAATCAAAAATCCTTCCTAAGGCTCGGGGCTACTGTCGGTTTCCTAATTTAACGGTACAATTTTCAAAAATAATTAAAAAACCATTTGAGGGAAGCGAGAAGCCCATCAGAGGGAAACCGTCACGGCCCATCGGCCCCCCGGGACGAAAAGCGCGGGGGTCGCCACCCTAGACGGCCCACGAAGCCAGACGTGCCCTAGGCAGACGTGCCTTGGGTGGGTTCGACTCTGTCTCGCCCGACGTCCTGAGGGAAGACGTGCCCGTACCTCCCTCCACGTCAGCATCATCTGGCTTAAACCAATCCGTGCCTTCACGCCAGGCCGTTGGTTCCAGGAGACGTGTCAACAGTAAAGGAAAGACCTCTTTACCCCTATACGAAGGGGTAAGGTCACTAGTCCTTAGCTGCCGACGTCGTGCCCTCTATAAGATAAGAACGGAGGTAAAGAACCACGTAGAATCGTACACCCCGTATAATCCGGGGCTCATGATAACACCCTGGCTCCTGCCCAACGAAGACATGACGATTCCCCAATCGGGATGGGACGAAGCAAGGCACCTGGATAGGACAGAATCATGCCTCTCGCAAGGCGGAGACGCCTCAACACATCCCCGGCCCCTACAGGAGCTCATCAAATGAAAGTACAACGGTTTACAGTGGGACCCTCTGAATAACAGAGTCCATTGGCCAAGCGTGGAGGAATCTCACCGTACGCAAAAAGAATGGGGGGAAGGTACAAACGGTGTACCAGCCGACGGAGTTGTAGGCATTCATGCCTCTATCCACTACGGCTTAACCGACCCCCCCCCCCCCCCCCCGTATTCTCCGGCGAAGCAGTGGAAGGCCGACATGATACCCCCGCCTCCGACCAAGTATGAAGACAATAATAAATATAGTATTATGAGTACCTACCAGCGCATCCTCTCGGAGAAGGCAAGGGCACCGCCTCTCAAGACATGCTCCTCGATGCACCAAATTGTAACTCCCCCACCCTCCTTGCTACTATAAAAGGAGGGTGAGGGGGGACGACGCGGGGACAGTCGAACAAGCAACAAGCAACAAGCAACAAGCAACAAGCAATCAGACAATTGAACAATCGAAGAACAGCAAGCATAGAGCTAGAACACACTCCATATACCACCGCACTCTGAGACTTGGGGCTCATACCCCCTCTCTCGACCAAGCTTGTAACCCCCTCCAAGCAGAGATAAGGAAACACGAGCAGCTACACACTGGACGTAGGGATTTATTGCTCGAACCAGTATAATCCTCTTATCTCTTTGTCTCACCATTCGAACCCGACACGCGTACAAATTTACTCGTTGGTAGTTTCTGAACACCGACAAGTGAAAACAATTTTGAAAAAATAATTCAATAAAATTTCAAAATTCATATCTTGAGAAATATTGTTCCAAGAATTGTTAATTAAATTTTGTGGTGTTTGTATTGACAAGATATACATGTTAAAAATATGAAATGACATGTTTGAGATACTTTTATATGTAATGTCTAATATCTCGATTAATGCATAAGCTCAAAAAATCATATCATGAGAAATATTATTCCAAAATAGTGAAATAATTTTTGTGGGTTTTTCTTGACAAGATATACATGTTAAAAATATGAAATGACATGTTTGAGATACTTTTACATATAGCTATATTTATATGTCTAATATCTCAATTAATACATAAGCGTCAAAACATCATATCTTGAGAAATATTGTTCCAAAATTAGTGAACTAAATTTTGTGGTGTTTTTCATGACAAGATATACATGTTAAAAATATGAAATGACATGTTTGATATACTTTTTTTATGTAGCTATATTTATATGTGTAATATCTCGATTACTACATAAGCTTCAAAAAATCATATCTTGAGAAATATTGTTCCAAAATTAGTGAAATAAATTTTGTAGTGTTTTTCTTAACGAGATATACATGTAAAAAATATGGAATGGCATGTTTGAGATACTTTTATATGTAGCTATGGTTTGGGGTCAATTGAGCTAGAGTTTAGCTAGGGTCCTCACATGTAGAAACAAAAATAGGGTCTCACATATAGAAATATAAATAGGGTCTCATATTATAACATAAATGGATTACACAACAAATAACCAAAATAATCTAGGCGGGTATACTATTCTTCCTTGTCCATTGTGGCGCACCCGAGTAGAGATTTCTATGGGTGCTTCGCTCAACACTCCTTATTTTTACTGGATGGTCATCTACAAAGAGAGACATGTCGCCGAACTCAATAAATTCATCCAGGTCAATACACCATCAACCCCTATAGCTTGTTGCTTTCCAGGAAAAACTATATGCTTCGGGTTGTCGATACTTTTCTTCTCATTAGGACAAAGGATCTGTTTAGCATAGAAGACCTGTGCAGCACGGTTAGCCATTATCCACGAATCATCTTTGTAGCCTACCTTACTTAGATCAAGAACTCTGACCCCATAGTTTTTCCACTGTGAAATGTTTGTCTTCAACCCATTAGCATCAAAACACAGGGATATGAAATGTACCATAGTCTAGTTCTCATTTGACCTCAATGAAGCCAAAGTATATAGTCTCATCACCAGTTTCAGAGTCTAAGGCATCGCATCGAAGTCCACTGTTTTGTGCCATGCTCTTTTGGTCCTTGGACTTGGTACAGAATGTGAAGCCACTAATGTCATAGCTTTGCCATGTTGTAACCTGGCGTGATGGTCCAGAAGCCAACACCTTGATGTTCATTCCTCAATTGTTTCTCCTTCTGGAATGCCATGCTCCCTTAGCCATGAGGTGAACTTATTCTTATGTTCCTTCATTAACCACTCATCTGTGTGCCCATGATTATGTTCGCGAAGCTCATCAATATGTTACTCGATGAAAGGCTCAATTAACGAGAGTTGATGTAGATGTTGTGATGTGCCTCGAGGACTGAATTGTAATCTTGCGGGACTAATGATTTCTTTCCCATCCTCCCTCTTCCATTTAGCCTACCATCATGTCGTGATGTAGGCAAACCTATTGCATCCTGGTCCTTTTGGACACTATTGCAGAATGGACCTCCAGACTCAATTGCCTCATCGGTTAAGTACCCCTCTACCATGGGCGCCTAAGGATGAGCACGAGTTGATACGTAGCCATTAAGTGTTGACATAAAACGTGTATATGTCCAAATCTCATGCAAATACATGGGACACAGTGCCTCTATCTGTGGAACTAAGTGCACCACTAGGTGAACCATAATATCAAAGACTGCTAGAGGAAAATAGATCTTGATCTATGACACTATCTCCGCTGCAAATTCCTTAAGAGATATCAACTCATCACGGCCAATCACCTTCAGTGAGATCCTATTGAAGAAGTAGCACAACCGTGTGACTGCAACCTTTATCTACACTAGATTTATAGCCCTAAATCGCAATAGGGAGGAAAGTAGTCAGCATGGCAAGACAATCATGTGAGTTGTAGTTAGTGAGTGTAAGGTCTTTCATTGACTCAATACTTCGTATGCTAGAGCAGAATCTAGATGGGCCCATTCAAAAACTTCAACCACAGACACATCAAGTGTTCTCATCATTGTTGAGGTTGTAGCTTGCTGCCGGAGATGGTACTTCCCATTTTCTTGAAGAATATGGTGAAGTTCCTTTTTTTTATGTCTAATTGTATCATGTCTAGGCATGAATTTAGTCCTTCCTTTGTCTTGCCCTTTATGTCTAGCAACGTTCCAATTAGGCTTTCAAACACATTCTTCTGAGCGTGCATACCATCGAGCGCATGGCGTACGTCTAACTCAGGCCATTATGACAAATACTTGAAGAAAATAGATTACTTCTTGAATGGAGCCCCTGGTGTCAGTTTGACATTCTTTCTTGGTTTTCCATCTATTGTCTTTTTTCTGAAAAAAAATTCAGGTTGCTGACTATGTTGAAAACTCTTTTGCCTTTACTATTACCTAGTAGGGCAATAGACTGGAGTTCAACGTTATTGTCGAAGTACTTATCCATCCTTTTTGGGTACCTGTGTCCTTTCTATAAGAAGCGTTTGTGTCTCATGTACACTATCTTCTTCGATGTAGTAAGGGACACATGAGTAGTTTCATCTATGAATACCACACAACCAACCTTTCCCTTGAACTGCCCTGATAATGTGAAGAGAGTAGAGTAATCGTTGATCGTAACAAAGATAATTTCTCTCAACGTGAAAGATTCTTTGCGGTACTCGTCCCACATTTTGACACATGTTTCCCACAATATCTTCATGTCTTCCATTAAGGGCTCAAAGAAAACATCCATGTCACACCAGGCTGTGTAGGTCTAGAGATAATGTAACGATCTCTATTTTCCACGAAGGGAAAATCCACAGATGCAAATTATAATACGATAGTCTCAGGAGATCATCCCATCGCATTATCAAATTACAGTCGATAACATAGTCATACAACGAGTTTCTGAATTAAAAGAGTACAACAGAGGGTCTAAATTAATTATTACATCGCCAAAACTAGTGGAATCACACTAACACGCAGCATCCGAACAGCGAAGGGAAGCGTAGATCTCCAGCATCTCTAACTTGAGCGCAGCATGAAAACCCTACTCCTCCGGGTCGACGTCCTCATACACGTCCTCCGCTCGTCACCTGAGTCCAAAATCTTTGAGTATGATTTGTACTGGCCACTGGCTCCCACCCTATGCTTTGCGTTTCGCTATGTGGAAAGTGGTATGCAAAAGGGTAGAAAAGAGAAGTTATGTCTGGCTGTGGCTTTCCTATGCAAATTCGTTATTAAGTAATATAACAATATAATATAAGTTGTTTTTCAAGTTTTAACACATTTCCCACACATTCAACCCTCCACACACACTCACACTCTCTAGGCGACAAGACAACTCCCTCTTGTCATTGCCTCAGCGGCTCATAGTCGGACCTACAAAACCTAGGGGGAGAGAAGAAAAGAGTCATCTCACTACTCAAGAGAAGCGTAGGTCAAGGAATGTCCATAACCGGGACACGGCTATACGTATAGATCGATCAACTCTGCAGATAGGATCAGATAGGTCATCTCCTCAATCAGGGTACTCCCCCGTGCCATCACAACACCTCTATCCCGGGGCTCGCCCTGGGATCCTCCTCAAAACACATGTACCCACCACAGGTACCTCACGTGGGGATGCCCCAAGTCGCACCCCCGGCAAGGCTCGTCCTACGGACTCGTCGTAGGGCCTGCCTAAATCGACTCAACCCTCACCACACACCCAAAACACACGCCAAGATCTCCCCAGTTGTTAATCATCATTTTAATGGCACACGGTGCCTAGCCACTCACAAACAAGTCCTCTAATCAGCATAAAGTAAAGGCATCAGTAGAGCATGTGACATGGTAATATAGCGTGTCTAGCCTATAAGCGGGTGTGCAGGGTATGGTTGCGACAAGGTAAAGGCTTATCAAGCAATCTACCATGCAACCTATTCAAGCAATTGCATAAAGTAAAGCGCTAGCATTCTACTCATATCATGACATGCCTAATAGGTGCTACGACTGTGGGTGGGACGTGGCACCTGTCCAGTCGTCGCCGAGGTCCTCCGTGTAGTCAGGGTCCTCCTCCTCAGCATCGGCTCCTCCGGGTCTAAAACCGTAAAATGAACCAACGACTTAGACATTACTATAGATAATCACAAAATGCAAAAGAGATCGAAAAATATCCAACTTCACTCATTCATAAGCCTATTACGTAGAGAATGTTTTTAGAAAATTTTTTGACCCCAAGTTTATATTTTTCTGAAAACATAAGCATTTTCTAAGAATTTCTAAAGTTCAAAACTTGATTTTTAAAAGAGAAAAGGGAAAACAAGGCTTCCTGGGCTGGCTGCCGCTATCTGGCCCGGCGGGGTCTAGGTTTGGCTGGCCTACTGAGTTGTGCTGGCGCCGAGGCCCAAGGGCTCGGCCCACTCCCTCTGCTATTCCCCTCTTCTCTTCTGGACCGGCCACGCGGGCGAGGCCCACTCTCCCATTCTCTGCCTCGGCCCGCAGGCAAGGGGGCAGGTCCACGGTAAATAGGTCCACCGGACCACTCCTCTCTCTTCCCCTCTTTTCTGTCTGGTCCACGGTGGACCGCGTTGTGCGCCCTCCGTCTCCCCTGCTCTGCTCGGAATGCGGAAACGCCACGGGCGCGAGCGGGGCGCGCCCAGTTCCGGCTCCTCCCCTCTCCTCTGCTTGCTCCCCCCGTTCACGGCTCTGCCTCGGCACACCATCCACTACCGCTTGGCAACGCGCGCAGGCGCCCGTCCTCACTCCTTGGCTCTGGTGGCGTTCGCACAGGTGGTGCTCGGTGTGAGACCGCCGTGGCGAGGGCGACCGCCGTTGCCTGCGACGGTGTGGCGTCTCGGGCCTGGGCGACTTCGATTGACTGGCTAGCATCGTGGCGGGGCAGCTGTGTGGCACGAAACGGCTCAGAACGGGTCTCAGGAATGGCGTCGCGCGTGACCGTGCGCCGGCGGCGGCACAGCGCCCGTGGACAGGGGCTGGGGGCATCCTCGGGTTCTACCGACTAGGCGGTCATGTGCGCATGGTCACGACGCAGCTCGACGGCCACTCCCCGGCGAGCAAGGTGGCCGGAGCGGAGCGGAACAGGCGCGGCAGGGGTGGTGGCTGCGGCCATGGCGCTCGGCTGCGCCGACGTGGCGCACGCGGCGCAAGGTGTGCTGGGGGCCGTGATGAAGTGTTCGGGGTATCCCTTGGAGTGGCAATGGTGGCTGTGCAAGCAGCCAGGGCTATCGGTCCACAGCAAGACGGAGACGGGACCTTGCCGGGGCGAAGCTCGGCCATGCGAGAGCGTGGCGTGACAGGGGACTTGGCGTCGATGCTTACCATAGGTGGCGGTGAGGCTAGGCTGGTGGTGCGGTGGCGAGGCGAGGCCATGTCGATTGGAAGCAGTGTCGTGCCATGCCGAACCGCTCCGTCGAGGTAGTCGACGACGCGGCGGTAGCTCCCGGCGAGCTCGGCGGCGTGACAGGGACGGTTGCCCCCTTCTTCCCTTCTCCTCTCTGAGGCTTGGTAGCACTGAGATGTGGAAGCGGTGCTAGGGAGGGGCGCGGCGCGACGGGCTCTGCCCTCTTATAGGGCCGGCTTGGCCATGGTGAACAGGCGATGACGATAGACGGGCGCGGGAGCTTGGAGTTTGAAAGGAGGGCGGATAGGGGCGCTAGGCTAGGGTTTTGGGGAGCGGACGGTGTTGCGCGGCGCGTCCCGGTGTGCGGCACCGGGCAGAGGGAGCGCGGCCGGTCAGAGGCGCTGCCGCGGCGGCAGAGCTGACGGCGAGCGTCACGCTCTGGCATGACTTGGCACCGAGCGGGGGCGAGAGCTGGGTAGTGAGCGGTGATAGGCGCGTGCTCTGGCGCCTGAGGCCGTCCGCCTGCGCGGTGCGTTTGGCGGGGCGCGCGCAAAATGGCAGCACGGCGAGGTCCTTTCCCCTGCCTCCTTCTACTACTCGGCCGAGAGGGGAAACAAGGACGGGAGAGGGGTGACAAGCGGGGGCCGCTGGCCCGCCTGTCAGCGGTTGCGGTGAGGGGGGAAAGGGAGTGGCGCGGCACGTGCTGCGCCCTCGGCTGCACCTGGGCCGGCCTGCTGTGCGCGGTTGAGGGGAGGGCAGGCTGGGCCTAGCTCCCTACTTTGGGGCCCCGCGTGCGTGGGTGGAAGGAGCTCCGCCGAGCTAAGGCCTCTGCCCCGCGGGTTGGGCTGGTGGGGGCTGCCTTCGGTCTTGGGCTGGTTGGCCTTTAGGGAAAATCCTTTTCCTTTTCCTCCCTTCTTCCTTTTAAGAACTATAAGTTGTTTCATTTAGTTAATTAGTTAGCCACACAAAAATCTAAAGAGACGCAGATCAAGGTTAAGCTTAAGTATGCCATGCAACTAAGACTAGCTCTAATAGGGTCTACTTGTGCAACTAACAAGAGGGCTTCCTATTATGCAAACACCATCAGGGTTAATTAATGAAAAAGTTTTAAAAAGTTGTAATTTTTGTGTGTTTGAAAACTCGGGTTGTTACAGATAAGGATGGCTAGCATGAGGTACTTTCACTTCTGCATCAACCATGGCGGAAGGTTGTAGATGGTGAGGATCACCGGCCATGTGCTATGCGTGCTACTTGTTGGTATTTCTTATGACTATTGGATAAATCCGCAAGCGCATAGATTATTTTATTGTAGCACTTCACCCAGGAGTATTCAGGGTATCGAATTATATTCCCCAAGGGAAAGCGAGCTAGAAATATAATAACAGAGAGACCCTAGAGATCACCTAAATTTTAGTACCAACTATGTAAGGGGGGTAATTGATATAATGATAAAGGTGAGATAATGTAACAAACCATAAAGAAGTAAGAGAGACTGGGAGTATAACTATGTTGGGGGCAACAAGAGTAAGAGGACTCCTGAGATTCCAACTCTACCTTTGTGGATGTAACAGACACTCAATTGAGACAACATGGATTGATTCCTCAATACAAGTTGCTAGGCGAGGGGATGACAGAGGACAAAACTCCTACCGACCGCGCCCCTCTTATAGGGCCTTATCTTTTAAGAACTTGCCTAAACACTGGTGATACAAGACAGACAAGGCTGTCACCTCTTCTAGCTACCACAAACAACCTGCAACAAGAGTAACCAAGGCAAGATTAAGTTAAGCACCCCTTACCCTATTCCACTACCAAATTTGTGTATACGCAACTAGGGACCCTATACAGGCGAGCGCACTGGAAAGGCCCAAGGATCTCAATCTAGTTTATGCAACAAATTGACAAGATAAACACAACAAACTTTAACAATTTGCACAAAGTAAGACTAAGTAAAGAAAGAAGGATATTGCATTAAAAAAGTCTTACAAAAGAGGAAAGATACAAGAGGTTATCCCCTCCCCAGGAAGACACTGGGAAAAGGGCCCAGCAAGGCTCAACTCAATCTAACCCCACACTAAAAGAAAACCACTAGACTACCCTCCATTTGGGAAAACAATAGTGGTTGGTATGGATACATCATGCCTAGAGAGGGAGGTATGAGCCTCTATTATAGGGGGAGGTGGGGGTTGGGGCTACTCCAGCGCAACACACGATCCAGGGAGCTTCAATCCATCCACCCTGGATCCAACTGACTTTTGACCCCTTGGAGGGAGGGTGTTGATTTCCATCATGTGTGAGTGGTATGGCGGTTGGTAGGAAGGTGAACCGACAAGGGAGGGTCGGCACCAACCCCCCCCCCCCCACAGGGCCTGTGGCCATCCTCATCCCGAGATGTGGCCTTGGTATTTTTTAATGCAAAAGATAAACCGCAAGCGCACCGGATATTGTTGTAGCTTTCACCCATGAATTCCAGGGTTTCGATTCCACAGGGAACGTGAAGTGTACTAAAAAGGAACTAAGAACTTTCCAAGGATAGAAAGATAATGGGTAGAGAGATTTTAGAGTTTTCTAAGGGGTATCTAATCAAAGGTCCACTATACTCCACTTACTTTGGCAACTGAACTTCCCACTCTCGATAAAGACTGGAAAAAGGTAGTCGGGAGGGCTGCCAAAGCTCTATGAAAACCCAACCTGACATGGTGGACTACAAGGCCTACGGAGCTCCACACCCTGGGGCTACCACTACCAATCCGGAGGAATTGGGCGCAAACTCAGATAAACTCTGTCTAGACACCACGTCTACACTTCACTACTACTCTAATCGAATTCAAGACTAGGCACTCGATCGAGCGGAGTCCCGTAATAGAATAAAGTAAGACTAAATAAGATACTGAATAATAAATGAAGAACCTAGAGATGCTCCAACCAGATGCTGCTAAGGTATTATGTGGGGAGATCCGCAGATCGGCTCCCCTAGCTCCTCCTCCTCTCTCTCACCTCTCATTACAACTAGATGACTAAACTAGAAGAACTAGATCAGCAACTAGAGGGAACCTCTCCCTCTCAACCTAATCGAACCCTAGCTTTTGCTTGGGAAGAATAATGAAGAGTAACCTCAGGGGGTCAGGGCCTTCCTTATAAGCCTCCTCAAATGAACATGGGCCGGGTCGGATCAAACTGACCTTTAAAGCGACAGGGTTTAGATTGACCTCAAAGGGGGTGGAGCAGGACCGCAAATTTGGCCCTGATGGCCTGAATAGTAGGGCGGGGCCCTGACTCCGGGCCGTTTCCCCCTCCCATTCGTTCTGGTGTCTCTGGAACCCTTTGAGGATAGAAAATTGTGCGGCTGAAATTAATTTATGTAACATGACAGTGGGCCTTCCCTGGTATTCCCGGAACCCCCTGCAGAAACAGACTTTCCACCAAACTTGTGGAATTTTGTTGTAAAACCCCCTATTCAACTATTGGTTTCATTATATCCTTTCCCATGTTAGTGACGGTTGAATTTGGACTAAGGACCGCAACCAAATTCCGCCAAGCTAACTTTTGCCCCGCCCCTGAGAAATGAACTCTATGACAGATCAGGGTTGCTCCCAATGCTTCACGCCTTAAAAGGTACACATGAGTCACCAAAATTCTCCTCTGGTTAGATAAACATTCTCCTTCAACTACCCATTTACCTTTAACCATGGGCTTATAGCCACACGGTCTTGAGAAATGAAAAGCAATGATCAAGCCAAGTACTATGTCTCAACCCTTCCTTTACCTTCACCCTGAGTTTTGCAAAGTTTTCAAAATAAAATCAAAGTCTCTTTTGTATGACCCCTCAAGTCTCTCAATATGTGCTATTTTAGATCTCACTAAGGCAACAAGGTGTTATCCTTTCTATAATATTTTGGAATAGGCAAAGTAACTTGCCTTTTCTCCCTCACCTTAACAAATAGGCAATACAGGATTTTCATTAGGTGGGAGAAACATTGCAATACATACTTACCAAAACATATATTGTAAAGTCAAACAATGGATCAAGAAACATGTCATACAACAAATAAAGATGTGCATGTGAAATGGGAATATATGGTGATGTATGAGGGTGGATTGTGGTGAATATAAATGGGTATGGTGGATATATGGGGGTGTATGTTTGGGAAACCTAAGTCTACTCTGCTCCTTGAAATACATATATACATACCTCTCACTTTTGGAACTTGGAACTTTTGAGAGAACTTGGCTTGCTCTTTAATTTTTTTTAGAGAGGCGGGCATCAAAATACCCCTTGTTTTTGATAGACACTTGTCCATGTTTTACTCTCTTTAATTATTTTTTTCACAACCCCAAGTCTCTTTCTATAATAACACTTTTGAAGATGATAACAAGGAAACCTTGGAGGGGTTATATTTGGGGTAATGGAATATATATGGTTGGGGAGAACGGGACATTTTTGGGTTACTTCCCTCCCAGGGTAGGAGTAGAGCATTTTTTCTGGGGGATTTTGAATGGCATATATGGATGCGTACTTCCGGGGTAGAAGTAGCATATATGAGTGGAGTGTGCGTGATCTTGATTTAAAAGCATGACAAGTCTCTAAGGTCAACAAAGCTTGACAAAACTCAATGCAAATACAAGCAGTAAATATGATAGTGAATGTTTTCCCTAATCTACCAGGCAGGGTAATATGGTTGTGGTAGGAATTCAAGCTCTCATACAGAGATCATCATGTATATTTTTAATTTTCAAAAGATAAATTCCTCCAAAAACTCTAGTATTGCTAGAACAAGAAATAGTAGCTCAACTTTCTCATATCATACCTAATCAACACCTAAAACTTAGCTCAAGCATTTTGCAACCACAAGTTTTAGGTTCAAGCAAATCTCATGTCAAAATTTAGTTATATCAAAAAACTCGGGGAATTCCAAGGGCTGAAAACAGGTATTTGGAAAGGAATTACGGTAGAGAAAACTATTCATAATTTCCATAGAGAGATAAACATTCATGGAACTTAGGGGAGTAGAGAGAAGTCTTTTTGTTCTTTTTATCATATTTAGAAAATTTTTTTATTGCAAGCAAAGATAAGCAAGGAAATGCGTGAATGTAAATTGCTGGAATTAAACACTTACCTTTAATGGGGGAGGGAGCCTCCCCCAAGCTTATCCTTGCTCAAATGTGTGGCTGATATGGATGTTTTTGCCACCATAATCCTCCATCGCTGGATTTTCTTCTTCTTGAACTGCTTGGAGTTGTTCGGTGTTTTGCTAGACTATACGATGCTCCCCTTATCTCCATGGGACGATAAGATGCTCGTGGGCTTTGAGGACCTGGTGGTTGGGAGGCTTTGCCACTGGAAATTTCCCAGGCATCAGAATTGCATAGTCTTCCTCCCACCACCACTCCTCGGAAGGCCCCACCTTGCTAAAAATGACAAACCGTGGTTCCTCATGTGCTCTCCTGCTAAAAACCTACAACACCTCTTTGCCATTCCTTGATCTAAATCAAGGGTTTATTTGCAGGTTTCCTAAAAAACCCAAACCGTTTTCTTTGAAGGAGGAACCTCAGTTGTAGGGCCATGATAAATCATTTTGAGGCCACCTCTTGGACCTCTTTGAGCATTTGAGCATGTATAAGATATTCTTCAGAGTTCTTCATTTTATTATTAGCAACTTCTAAAACCCCCTATTATTTTTTACTAAATAGGAAACTCTATTATGGATAAAGTAGAAAAATGAAAAGTACTAAGTTGTAACTCTTGTGATTTAAGTGTGAAACCTTCATGTGCTCACATTTTTTTTGAATTTATTTATGTAACTATATCTAAGTAAACCTAAGTGAATAAGGATACTTATTTGGTACATGGGGGTGCTCTCCCCAAGCGGATGTTGACTAGTCATTCTTTTTAGACAGTGTAGACTTACTCACTTTTCTGAGACTTCAAAAGGGTATTAATGTATTGTACTTCTCAAAGTAGATGAAGTTATCTAATCCTGTCTAGTCTTTCCAAATCCTGCTAAACTCAAATAGACAACAAAGCTCGTGGAACAATTAAGCGTTAGTGGTAAACCATTTATCCTTTGTTTTGCCTAGAGCTTACGGAATCGAATATTCAAATATATTTTTAATTTTCAATTTATATGCAAATTATTTAATCCCAATTTTTTTTTAATTGCCTCCATAGAAATAGTTTGGAAGACTTATTCACATGGGGCTTAAAGGTTTTTCTTCTTAAATGCAATGCAAAAAATATACATATGCTATGATAAAGATGATTATGCACTAGATTAAAACTAAGGATGATATATGAATATGGCCATAAATAATTATGGAAAGTAAATATGCTAGAGTGCAACTAATGAAAATGCAGAGAAAATAAATATGCAGAAAAATTACCAATTTAACCTTACGGCTAAGGTTCAGAGATTTAGGTCGTTGAACGGACCCTCTTCTGTTCAAATGTCTTAAGGAGCGTGGTCCACTCCTGATGAATTCGGGATTTTTGCTTTCTTGGTTTGTGTTTCCAATGAAGTCTCTTTCCTCTTTCACACTTCCTCAGTCTGGGGTTTTTCTGCTTTCCTTTCCTCTGTAAGCAGGTGATGCATCCTCTGTTGGTGGTACGACTTCTTTCTCAGGAGAACTCTTATCTTTATTATTGAATTGATTTCATATATCTGGTTAATTCTCCAAATTTAGTCTGTCCATCCATCCCTTGGGGGCTGTTTCTTTTCTTCAGGAAAATTAGAAGTGGATCTCTCATGATTCCATGGAATAATTGCGCTTGTGTGTTGAGGAAAGATCTCGAATGAGGTGGACTTCATCTTCATCTCCCATATCTTGAACCATGAAGTCGTGGAACATAGTGATCTCTCAGGCAATTGGGTGATGCTTGAATCCAATATCACAGAATATCTTGTAAATGCACTTTCCTTGATTGCAACCAATGGTAGGTATCCCTGGATCATCTAGCTTACGAGGGTTTTAGAAGGAGTTATCATAGCCTGAATCAATAGTGTTTAATTATCTGGGTCTTCTTTTGGGTTGTTGAGTTTTTACTCTTCCTCCTTCTATTATTGATGTTTTTTTCTTGTAGCAGCAGTTGAAATCCTCAAAAGATTATGGCCCCTTTGGATGAGTAAGGGCCTTGATTTGTATGCTTCATGAAAGTGAATCTCTTCGTCCTCATCCTTGATAGTAAACAGTTTCTTGGCGCTATCCGTGTAGACGATGGCATTATCTGTTTTTTAATGAATGAGCGTCCCAAGGGATAATGATTGCTTTCGCATCTCGGCTTTTTTTTTTCAACAAAAGGGTTTTACCTGTACGAATGAGTGTCTACTTGTATGCTGACATAAAAAGGAATTCCTTGGGATAGCAAGTGTCCTGATCTGCAAGCTTCGCATGATGTTGACACTTGCTCCAAAGGGTCATAGACCACTTCTTCAAAAGTGTAAGCTCCAATGAGATTGGAATGACAAGTCTCCCTGGATCCCCCTTTCTTGATTGGTAAGGATGTCATCCACCCATGCTCTTGATTGGCAGGTGAAAGTGTCCTGCTCAAAAAAACCAAAGGAAGTCAAGTCCCGGCCTGCTGGTGGAAAAAACCCCAAACAAAACCAAAAAGTTTATTTATTCATCTAACCTAAATTATTATTTGAGCAAGAATGAGTTTTATTTATTTAGCCATGCCCATGATTTGATCGTCCAGAGAATGAGCATGATGTAGCATTTCATAAAACTTGGCATTTTAGATTGCTTTAACACAGGAAAGACTATCAAAATTTTTTTTTTACATCATTGAATTATCATCTTCCAAGGTTGGATGTGCACCATTTTTAGATGGTTAAGACTGTGAAAATTAAGAAGTGGTACTAGGATCAAGTTTTACAAAAACTAACAATGTTGATTAATCAGGAGGGATCAAGTAAATTTGCAGCTTAAAATGTTTAATCTTTTTTTTATGTGAATACCAGAATCAAAAGAAATGCTTTTAGGTTTTGATTACTTACCTTTTACCTTGTCATTGAAAAATGATGGCATCAAAACCTTCATGGAAGTTTCCCCTTTGATAAACTGGTTGTGCATTAAGGGATTGTCTTCTTTTTCCACTCCTCTCACATCTTTGTTCTTCCGATCTTGAAATTTTTGTTGATCTTGTCTTGAAGTTTTGTTCCCCCTCTTCCATGGATTGAGCGGATGTAATTTTGTCATTTATCACTCGCCTTCCTCTGCTCCATGGAATTCATCATATGAATTAGCTACCTCCCTCTTGTAAAGGGTTTGTTGAAGTTCATGCGTCACTCTTCAACTTAGTATGATTTTTCATCTCAGGATTTCCCCCAATTTGATATTGAAAGTTTCCCTGCAGGGGTTAGTCCAACAAAATATCCAATATCTACTTAGTAAACTACGTTCAAAAATCAACCTAAAACACCACGTCTAATTTGATTTAGGAAGACATTTTAACCTAACCAAGCTTAGATTAAAAAGCCTTTAGAAGTAATATCCAAATACCTTTGATTTAAACTAAGCACCATGCATTAATTTTAAAAGATATATGAAAATCTTCAAAACCAAAAACAATACACTATAGCAGACAAAGTAGCATGAAAGTATTATGGAGCTTTATTCAAGTGAGGATGAAAAAAGTATGATGATTTTTTGTAGTTGACATGCTTTAAAGGTAAGTACAACAAAAGATGATGTAAAACATGGCACAAGATATTTTTATGGTGGGTTATCCCCAAGCTTGAATTTTGCAAAAATAAAGATTGGATGAATGTTGCATGATGATTGGTTGGACATACCTTATGCTTGTTAATTCCTTCATTCTTTCTGCCTATACTGGAAAAGTTAGTGACAAAAAATACCCGAAGGAATATAATCATATAATTCTATGCTCTTCACAAAGGTAGGCAACACAAGGTGAATGTTAAGATCTGAGGGGAACTTGTTTTAAGACACTTAGCTGTCCTAGGAAAAACCTTTTAAGATGTGTTTTAAGTGACGTGGTTTCCCTTCTATTACCTTTTCTCAAGATTTACACAGATCTACAAAATTTGTGATAAAACATATGCACATACAACCACCCTTTTGAAGTATTTCAAAAAGAAAGCGAGAGGGTTTGGTGATGTCATGTGTGGTAATGAAAAGAGGACCACGGGTTTGGGGAGATGTCTCATATGAGCATGGGTGTTAAGAAATAGTTATGGAATAGATTCCATGCTTATTGATATCATCTTCCTCTCCAATCTCTATGGTTGATTCTCATGTAAGTTCAAAAATTCCATTTGGGATTGGCAACTCTAAAATTTTGGTCTTGTTGGGGGCCTCCTCTGTACTTGGATGATTCAAAAATTTTGAAATGGATTTAAACAAAACCAAGGCTAAAGAAAGATTGCTCCCAAAACCCCAAAAAGCAAGGCGAAGCTCATAGCCATTTATAAATGGGGGTCAGAAGGTGGAGTCTCCAACAAGTCCGCCCTTTGGAGTAAGTATTTAATAATTTTGGTAAGATAAAAGAGGGAAAGGTGAGAAAGAGGGTAAAAAGGAAAAAAGGGTAAAGTGATGATTTGGGTATAAAAAATAGCATAGCAAAACCAATCCCCGGCAACGGCACCAAAAAAGCTTGTTGGTATTTCTTAACGCAAACAGATAAATCCGCAAGCGAAAACCGATACCTTTGTAGCTTTCACCCTGAGTATTTCCAATGGTATCGATTTCCACGGGAAGTGAATTATACTAGAGAAAAAACAAAGAAACGTCCAAGGGATAGATAAGAAAAACTGGGTAGAGGATTTTAAGAGTTTCAAAGGGGGGATATCTAATAAAGGTCCAGTATAAACTCTACTTACATTGGACAACAGTACCTTCGACTCTCGATAAAGTCTGGAAAAAGGTAGTGGGGAGAGGCTGCCAAAAGCTCTACGAAAACACCAACCCGAACGTGGTGGAACTATAAAGGCTTATAGAGCTGTCCCCCCTGGGGCTACCACAACTATCCGTGGGATTGGCGAAAACCCTCAGGAAAACTCTATTCTAGACACCACGTCTACACTGGTCGCTTACTACTCTAATGAATTCAAGACTAGAGCACTCGATACGAGGGGAGATCCCGTAAATAAAAAAAGTAAGAACTAAAATAAGGTACATAGAAATATAAATGAAGAACCTAAGAGGGCTCCGAACAAGATGCTGCAAAGGTACAATGTTGAGGAAGATCTGACAGATCCGGCTCCTACCCTCTCCTCCTCTCTCTCACCTCTAATTACAACTAGATGAAACTAGAACGAAAAAAACTAGATCAGACAATTTAGGGACCTCTCTCCTTCTCTACATCTAATCGAAACCCTAGCTTTTGCTTGGAGAAGAATAATGACATGAGATGATCCTCAGGGGGGTCAGGGGCCTTCCTTATATAGCCTCCTCAAATAAAACGTCGGTCGTCGGATCAAATCGACCTTAAGCGAAGGGTTAATTGATCCTCAAAGGTGGGTGGGGCATGATCTATGAAGTTGGCCCTAATTGGGCCAGAATAGTAGGCGAGCGCCCTAGGGTCAGGGCGGCGCCCTGACTCCGGCTCGTTTCGCCTCCCGTTCGTTCTAGTGTCTTTGGAGCCCTCTAGAGTAAGAAAATTGTGTGGTTGATAATTATCTCTATGTAAAACATGAATGTGGGCCTTTTCTTGGTTTTTCCCGATAACCCCCTGCAGAAACAACATTCACCAAAACTTGTTGAATTTTGTTAGTATAAACCCAAATTCTAGCTATTGGTTTCATTTAGATCCTTTTCTTGTTTAGTTGACGGTTGAATTTGGTACTTAAGACCATCAACATGCCCCACTAGTCAGGGACCAAGTGGAGTTCAGGTGGGGCCAGAGGGTGGTCGGCCACCCCCCCCCCTTGGTGACTCTGGCCCACCTCAGTCGTCCGGGTTTGCTGGGTCCCATTGTCATTGGTGTTGGATTTGGTCCTGGGGTATTTGTCAACGTTTATCTCCTTGGGTTGGGCCCATGGATCCATGTGTTTTGCTTGTGACCGTTGAGAGAAAAGCACAGAGTGACCCAAAGGGGTTTGTAAATTCACTCAAAGGTGCTTCTCTTGGTTTCATGGCCGAAAAGGGGAGAGTGGTGGGCCCACAGGTGGGCCCAGCCGACCCCCTATGTGGGTCCCACTAGCTCCCTTTTGCTCAAATTTCTTCATTTCTGCAATAAAATACTCATGGACATGTGGAACTTGTTATTTTATAAATATGCTCATGATGTGATTATTTTGTCTTTGATCCGAGTTTGTTGGCAGCATTTAGGTTATTCAAAGTGTATAATTCTTGGTCCCCAACAGATCCCCCAAGCTTAACCTTTGCTTGTCCCCCAAGCATACAATTAAACTTAGTTTTCGATGGATCAGGAGTTGCTACTATGCTCCATATTTAAAGAGTAGTAAATCTACAACAATCTTACTTCTCTTTTGAATGAAAAAAATTAGCAATAAAGACTCACCCATATTACCTTAGTCCTTTCATGGGATTGTAGTTTTAAATCTTTGTCTTGGGAAGTTGAGAGATAAACAACTTGACTTGACACATTTTTTTTTTCTCATTCTTTCACAAGTTTCATATCGAGGGTTTTGTAAATTTTTTTATAAAAAAAGATTTAGTTTTTCCCCAAATGGTACTCTCATTCCTCAAAAGGGTGTATGAATTCCTCCCCAAATGCACATATCAAGTTTGCCTTCTTTTTCATCCTACCTCTAAAGGCTTATATGGAGCTATAGGTAGGGATAAAAGATAAAAGCAAACTTCCCTTGCATATTTTGGGTAAAGTCAAATTTCGGATCCAAGGACAGAAATGTCAAATTCTTAGATCAAGATGTGCAATGTGGGAAAACATGACAATTGATCAATACTCCTATAAAATGATCTCTCTTTCCTAACTTATTAATTGAGACATAGCTTATCTTTATTTATTTTTCTATAGCTTTAAAAATGCTCATCATCTCATTTTTTTTCATGAGCTTTGATGTGGTCTTATTTTTTTCATAATTTTGCATAGTCTATGTCCCTCATTTGCTAGCAACTACTAGAGAGAGAATTTTTCTACTAGAGCAGGAGTATGAACTATGGGGAAAAAAATTGTAAGGCAGTTTTCTGCGTACTTCCATGTAAAGCAGCATAAATATATGTGCGTGTACTTTGATCTTGATCTTGGAGCATGATAAATCTCTCAAAAAGGGGTCACAAAACTGACCCAAACCCAACACAAAGCAAGCACTTATGTAGAAAGCTTATATCATGTAAAGGATAAATGGCTTTGGTAGGAGTTTTTCACCATTGAGGAACAAAAGTGTTTTTATCTTTTTTTAATAAAAAAACTCTGAAAAGTCATTTCTTGTTTAGTAACAATATTATAGCAGCTCTTATCTTGTCATATCATGTCTCAAAACAACTTAGATTTAGTTACAACTTTTTGCAACCCACAAAAGTTTTAGGTTCATGGGTTTCTTTTACGCCAAGTAATCCATACTTAGAGAAATATCAAGCTGTAAACTAAGTACTAAAAGAAACCATTTAAGCAGAGCAACTATTCATCATTTCCATGAGGGATAAATATTCATGATATAATGGGGAAGTAAGACAAGTCTTTTTATTTCTTTTTTATATATACGAAAATGAAATGCAAAAATAAAATGCTGAAATTAAAATTACAAAATTTAAATTGCAAAATTAAAATGTTGAAAGATAAAAACCAAACCTTAGTGGGGGAGGAAACCCCCAAGCTTATTTCTTTTCATGGTCCTATGGACGGAAATGCATTGGTGCATTCCCGCTAGGCCCAAAAGAACATTAGCCCATTGCTGGGCGTTGTAGTCCTCATTGCTTGGACCCGTTGCAGATTTTGTACTGCATCGAGGGAGAATTCCATGCTCCACCTCTTTAACTCACCCCACTTGATTAGTGAGTAAATCCACATCGTGATGGAAATAAACGGTATTCTCTTTCCTGGAAGAAGCGAAAGAGAATCAGCACTTTGGGTGTGTGATGCTGATCTCTGAAATTAGCCATTTGAAGCTGGAAAACTGTGGTACTGGCAGACTCCTCATCTTCAAAATCTGGACCAAGAGATGTCCGTTTTCTGGTGCAGCATATGCCATGCTATTTGTCACCCGTTTGAACTGCAAAACCCCTACGCCCCTTCTTGGTTTGTCTGCATTAAAGGTTAGTCCCTACACCTATACAGTTTTAAGTCTTTCACATGGAAGTAAATTCTGGTTGTAGGTTCCACCATTCATATAAATGACAGTATTATTGTTCCATTAGCCAGAATTGACTTGCAAAAGTAAGCCATATCCAAAACCCCCCTAGGTGTATCTAGGAAAAACGGGTAATTATCGAGTTGAGCCAATTTTTGCGCATAAATTTTAGTGATCAGGGATGTAAACTCAAAAGGGTCCTTTTCTTTTAAGGCTAACACCAGTGATCTACCATGCTCTAATAGGGATAACAGGAACTTATTTACCATGGCTAAAAGTATTCTTAGCTCAACTTCCATTAACAGTTTTTACATCATTTCTAGGAAAGAAGGTTATTCCTATCCAACAATGCATAAAAACGAAAAAGTGGGATTATGGTATCACTGTTTCGTGGTATCTAGCATTGCCCTTTTCCCAGAAATCAGTTTCCAAAATTTCACGCTTATTAAAACCCTGGGTAGCATGTTCAAGATTAAACAGCACATTTTTTCTACACCCAAGAAAAATTTACCAAATCTTTCCAAGTAAAAGTAAGTGGATGATTAGAAAACCGGAAAGAAAGTCTTTGAGCTTTTTGTGTTAATGGTGCTCAGAAACTCTAGAGTTAAAAGCTTACTTCCTGAGTCTCTGGATACATCCCAAAATTCACTAGTCCACCCCATGATCTAAAAACTTCATCAAACTCTACGTCTAACCCAATTTTTGCTAAGAGCGTAGGATCAATTACCTTGGTGGCTCGTAGTTGCGTACCTTCATTTTGTTGAATGTGTTATCTCATGAGGTTGTGAGCTGGATACCGTTTTAGGATCGGTGACTCGTTGATGATTGATCTCCGAAATATTGGCCAGTTCAAAATGACCCGGCCACTATGAATGTTTTGCTCGTACTCACCATGGCTAGCACTATTGGCCATAATTTCGGGGCAACCCGAACCGTGCCTTGAATCAATCAACATAATCTCCGTACCTTGAGATGAGCTTCCTCCATGGGAGTTTTTGGAAGAACCCCCCATAACTAAAACTATGCGCCTTCTGATTGCTTTCTTGGGGGACTTCATCTTACCATCCTTAAACTAGCTAAGATCGTACTTCTCTTTATTAAGGGGTGAAGGTTTGAGAGAGATGGCAAGGAATTCGTGACTTGCTGGTTGAGAGTGTGTGTTTGAAAGAGTCTCTCTGCATGGTACATAAAAGCAGAGAGGTTTGGGGAGTGCTGGAGGCACGGGCCCCCGGGCAAACCAACCTCCCATATCCCTCTGAGTGCTCTGATTTCAAAGTAGTGAGCACTGACAAGATTCCAGATGGATGTGTTGGAGGGGTCACCATTGTGTCAACCGACCGCCCCCTTGGATGCTTTTGGTGGGAATTGCACCATGCCAGCTTGAGTGATAAAGGGGAGCAAGGAGATGACAGATCCATTTTACCCATTCGGGCTAATTAGCAAAAGGGGCTCTAACCCTTTGGCTTTGAGTGTTGATTAAAAGAAAAGAATGGCTGGTCATTTGTTGGTGTTTCATGATCAAGAGGTTACGGAGTACGATTAGGAGATATGGGTCCCATTGATTAGTGATACGCTTCTTGTGAATGGTTTGATGAATATGAGAATGGTATATGGTTGTTTATGGAAGGGGTGTGGGGATTGGGGTCTTTGATGTTTGGAAGAATTAAGTGGTGACTTTGGGTTCGTAGTGATTAGTGATGTGCTCTTGTCCCAGGGTGTCTCCCCTGGATGGGATGATTTTTGTGGTATGGGAGTGAGAGAAAAAGAAAGGAACAAGGAAAAGGATGTGAGGAGTCAAGGCTCTGTCCCCTTTGCTCCTAGCCTGGTTGTTTAGAAGTTCAGACACAAGGCAAACTCGAGGCAGAAGAAAAGAGAGAGATGGAGGAAAAAGGGCCAGTCGGGGCCCATCACTTTTATTTGATTTTTGGCCCCTGGTGGCACTATTTTTTAAACATGGTACCTCGAGGCAGGAAAAAGATAGAGGGGAGTGGGCCCAAGGCCAGGTCGGCCAACCCACCTTGTCCTCTAAAGGTCCTAGTTTTGTGACAAATTTACTTACATTATTTAATATGCAATGCAACTTTCGTGGAAAAAGGATTCAAAATTTTATGGGTTAAATTGATTTTTTAAAGTTTATTATTACTAAACATGATTATATTTTTTAAATTAACAAGGGAAAGATCATGTAATGCAAAGAATTTTTAGGAATTTAAAAGAGAATGCGAAGGAAAACCTACCTTTTTCTGAAGCCAATGAAATTTTGTTGATGAATTAGGACCGTCCTCCTCAAATTACTTTTCCGGATTTGCTGACGTGGTTTTGGAGGTGGAGCATGCATGAAATTTTATCACCTTCTTTCATCATACCCTTTGGGTTGCCCGAGGTTATTTCTTCACTTTTGTTAGGTAAGTAAAATTAACGTAAGGATCAATTTCAAATACCTTGACTATGGGTCAAATTTCTCGATTTTTTTTTCTTGAAGTAAATATCCCTTTGGGTTTCCATTTGATGTTGAATTGAATTTCTCCAAACCCTACATCGATGTGTGCATGGCGGTGCGAGGAATGGTCTTCCTAGGATGAGTTGGGGTCCTCTTGTCTCTTCCATATCCACACCAAACGAAAACCATGGGTGAAAAATTTCCGTATTCTTTTACGGGGAAAAATTTTCAGCGATACCCCCGGGGTAGCGAATTGATTGATCCGCTAGCTGCAAACACATTGGTGGTAGGGGCAAAGTAGTATGAGTTAATTTTATCAAATACTACCTTTGGGATACGCTGATGCTTGCTCCCAATCATAGAGTGCGTGCTCAAACTGTTTGATCCCGATGGAGCAATCAATGGGAGGAACACCGGGTCCCCCTTCTTCTTTAATGGCAGCTGGTTGAGTATAGTGCCTGCCCTCCTTCTGTTAGCTTGATGAAATTCGTGGTGGGTAAAAGGCCTTTTTTTGTTGAGGATTCCCGCAAAATACTTGGCATAAAGTTGGAACCTGCATTTTCATCATAGGGGAATATTGGGCATAAATTGACGGATTTAAAACCTCAAACAAATTTCCTGAAGTGCTCATCTGAAATTGTTTCTTGGCTTGTTTGGGAATGGTAGTAGTATGTTTGTATCATTTGTATCATTGGGGTCCGTTCTCCCATGGAATTTGACAGGGTCCCCCAAGTGGTGCAAGTTCTTCTTCCTCGGGTTCATGTTTTTTTCTTCTGCCCCATCTTCTTTCTCCTTTTTGTTGATTTGCCTGAAGTGTTAGGATGTGGTGGATCGTGAGTGGACTTACTCCTCCTCCTGGTTTACCGAATTTATATAGAGACTTTTCAGATTTACCAAAATTAGGAGCAGAAGATATCAATTAAGACAGTTTTTTCTTTTAAAATGTTATTAGAATTTAATTGGTTCTTTAATATAGAGGCAAAGTCATCATTTATTGTTTAAGGTTTCAAGGGGCCTTAATCACAGTAGCTAATTTGTTGTTTATGCTTATTAATCCTAGCTTGGTTAAGGACAAGAATCTTTAAATGAAGGCTGATTAAAATTATTAAAGCCTTACCTCCATTACCTTGATAGAAGGGGCATTTGGGTTTGATCCCGATTGTTTAGGTCGATCTTCATTGTTATTGATGAAGCTCACACCTTCGTTGTTTTTGGGGCAATTGTTTTTCTCGAATGAATTTTTTCCCCCACAAACCAACCACAAACCCTTGTTCTGCCTTTTTAGCTCGTGTGGAGGCGTAGGTTGGATGGGTTCTCTATCCTTCTTGAAATTGGCTCGTTCTTCGAGTTTAATTCATCAAAAGAGATCCATCCTTGTGGAAGGCACTTCATGAATAGTTTCTGCACTTTCTTTTTGACTTGGAGCTTTTCGTCTTTCCCCCTTGATTATCACCATCTTTTCAATGAGATTTTTTTGCTTGTGTGAGTTGAGTGAAATGAAAAAGCTCCTATTGCGGCAGCATCAAGTTGACTATGGGCTATTCCATTAGCCCATAATAGAAACCTTGAATCAGGGGCCAATCTGAATTCCCTGATGAGGACATCCCTGAATGTACTCCTGGAGAACGTTCCCATGCTTCCCGGGAAATAGTATCGTCCGCTTGTTGTTGGAAGCAAGAAATTCTTCCACGAAGGTTTAGGGTTTTGCCCATCGGAAAGAACTTTCTTGAGGAATGCAATCGGCACATTTCTCCCAAGTGGGAACTTCCTCAGAATGAGCATAGAACCATTGCTTCGCCTTCCCAAGTAATGAGAACGGAAAAAAAGGGGGAGACGAATGAATTGATGCAACATTCTTAAAAGGAAATGGTGCCACTTACCTCCAAGAAGTGTTGGAGATGTGCATTAATCATCCTCATGGGACTTCCCGCTAAAAGGGTTGGCTTGCACTAGGTTGATCAAAGTTGGCTGCAGCTCGAAGGTAGCACCCCCTGTATTTAATGTCTAGTCCTTGGGCTACGGTGAGCGACTGAAGGAGCCGAGAACTCAGAAATAAAACTCTTGAGACATAGCTTGCCCTTGATGAACGGATGGAACCTCCCTCCCTTGAGTGGATTTGAGTTTGAGGTGAAACTTTCGAGGAAGATAGATTTATGTCTAGAGTTTCTTTCAGAAACTCTTTAGGTTTTCTAATATGGGGTTGCTCGAAACCTTTAACTCACTCATAAATGTCTTGCTTCACAATTAAAAAAGACAAAAGGGAAGGGGTAAGCCCTACAAACTAAATTTTATAACTAATTTTGATAGTAAACTCGGATTCAATTCATTAAAATTTTCTAGGCTTCGCTTTCCCGGCAAATGGCGCCACAAATGTTGTTGGTATTTCTTATGACTATTGGAATAAACCACAAGCGCACAGATTAAAACCGTTGTTAGCACTTCATCCAGGGTATTTCTAAGGGTATCATAATTTATATTCCCCAAGGGAAAGCGGGGCTAGAAATAATTAATAAAAGAGAGATCCTAGAAATCACCTCCAATTTAGTACCAAACTAGTGTAAGGGGGTAATCGATATAATGATAGGGAAGGTGATGATATAACAAACCATAAAGAAAAAGTAAAGAAAGACTAGTGAGTTTTAACTATGTGGGAGAACAACCCGGGGAGTAAAGGGCTCCTGAGATCCAACTCTAAACCCTTTGTGGATTTAACTATGGCACTCAATTGAAAACAAACATCGATTGATTTCCCCAATACAAGTATGCTAGGCGAAGGAAGATCAGTAGGAAAGGGCAAAACTCCTACCGGACCACGCTCCTCTTCTTATGGGGGGGCCTTATCTTTTAAGAACTTGCCAAAAACACGTGGTGGAATACAAAGACTAGACAAGGTTTTGTCACTCCTTGCTAGCTACCACAAACAATCCGAGCAAACAAGAGTAAAACCAAAGGGAAAATTAAGTATAAAACATCATGCTTACACCTATTCTCACTACTCTAATTGTGTATATGGCAACTAGAGCACCCTATGACAGGCGATGATCGCATACAGGAAAGGCCACAAGGATCTCAATCTAGTTTATAGAACCCAAATGACAAGATAAACCACAACAATATATAAAAAAGTATAATATTGCAAAAAAGTAAAGACTAATAAAGTAAAGAAGGAATATTGCAATTAAATAAGTAAAGTCTTACAAAAGAAAAAAGTACAAGAGCTTATTTCCAGATCCTCCAGGAAGACAACTCCGGAAAGCCCCGAGCAAAGCTCAACTCAACCTAACTCCCACACTAGAGAACACCACTAGACAAAACTCCACTTGAGAACAATAGTGGTTTTTTATGGATTACATCATACTAGAGAGGGAGGTATGAGCCTCTAATTTATAGTGGGGGGTGGAGTAGGGGGGGTACTCTAGCGCCACGTCAGCGATCCAGGGAGCTTCAATCCTCCACCCTTGGATTTCCCAACCGACTTTGAACCGCCCTTTGGATGGATGGTGTTGATTTTCCAAAATGTGTGAGTGGTTATGGAGATTGGCAGGAAGGTGAACCCACACAGGGGGTGGTCAGCCGACCCCCCCCTATGGCCTATGGGCCGTCCTCAAACCTTCTAGATGTGGTCCCCCCCTAGTCAGGGACCAAGTGGGAACCAAAGGGGGGGCCAGAGGGTGGTTGGCCCCCCACCCCCCCCCTTGGGGACTCTGGCCCCCCCTCACATCCAGGTGCTGGTCCCATTCTCATTGTGTTGGATGTTGGTCCTGAGGTAGTTGTCACTTTATCTCCGATCCTTCTAACAGGATTGTGGGATCCAAAGGTATTACAGAATTGTCACATTCCTGAGCCTACCACAGATCTGGCTAGACCAGGGGAAAATCTATAGTAACCTAGCCCAAAACACCACATTTACACTAGAGATGATTTACCCTACTCTCTACCGAAGGGGAAACAAAGTAAACTCACAAACCAAAGAATAATAAAACAAAGAACTTAGTAGAATTAGAAGTCGAAATTTCCAAAGAAATCCTAGGAGCAAGCCTCGGTTAGGGGACTTGATCCCCGTTGATTTCCAAACTGGAGAAAGAGACACTGATAGGCTGGGCTTCCTCCAATCCAACCTCCACTCTAATCTCTCAATCTAGAAGAGTAAAACTCTAATCTCACATAAAACTACGGGTAGTTTTCTTTGAATGCTAAGCCCTAGAGAATAGATCCATAAGGGATCCTCTCTGGGAATTTCCCCCTGGAAAAATATGCAAATGAATAATGGATTGCCTTTACCAGGGGGTAGGGGTCCTCCTTATATAGCCCCCCCCCAAATGATCGTCAGCCATCGGATTAAACTGACCTTAATTGAAAACTCACAAAGGCGGTGGAACCCTAATCCACGAGGCCCGGAGCCTCATTGGCCTTAGGCTAGGGCGGCCGCCCTAGGGGGAAGGGCGCCCCCTACCCTACTGACGGGGCCCCTCCTTCCAGGGGGTGGTTCTAGAGTCTTCTAATTGCTCTTTTTCATTCGAAGTGGATAAAGTTTCTATGTAATCCTTACTTGTGGGCCTCTTTTGCTCTTTTGCAGTTGTCTCCCTGCAGAAACCAAATAAACACCAAAAACTTGTGGAATTATGTCAGTTAAAACCCTATGTTTAGGTGTGTGTTTGCAAAATATTTCTTTGCTTTTTAGTTAACACTTAAATTGATACTTTAAGAGGTGTCAACAAGCTCCCCATACTTAGGGTTTTTACTTCGTCCCTCGAGAAAAGGGTGGTTAAAAAAATAAGCTTAAGGTTTAGACATCAAAAGTAGAATGTTCCTTTTATACCTGTATGCAGGAGTTTTAGTAAGTCGGGATATAACTATGAGCAGTTGAGGGAAAAAAGTAGCTAGAAGTAGAGACCCTTCATCTTTCAATCTTGTCACTTGGAGTTTTGCATGTTTATCTTACTTTTTTCCTGATGCTCTCAGATTGCTCATAAATGAATCTCAAAAAGTATAGGTAAATGTGGAATACCACCTTGCATGTATTGCCCTAGTCAAACCGGGGGTCCGAGGAAAAAAAATGCCATACTCGTAGATCAAGACTTGTTGGTCAAATTTTATTAGAAAAAGTCCAAATTACTCCCTCCAAGGTTTCATCTATATCCAGACAACCCCCTAAACTAACCTTTGGGTTCAATTTTTACTCCCTCCAACTAATTTCACATAGTTTTAATTTTTCACCTAAACAGGATAGTCATTTAGTTTCTTTATGGGATAAGTTTTGAGTTTTAATATCAAATTTGGAGGTGATATAGGACATCAAAGTTATATTCCATAAAATTATCTTGCTTTTTTTTATAGTTTTTTTTGATAGCTTAGGAAATTTTTAAAAAAAATAAACACATAGATACAATACGTTACAAACAATTTGAAAAAAAAAATAATGTATTTTTCTAACACAAAATAATGTCATCTCTTGCTAGTGTATTGCTATTAGAGGAACAATGTGCATCCTTTATTATTGTATTTTTTTTCAGGTGGGTGCTGAAGTCCCATAATTCTACTATCGGACATTTTGCCCATTTTTATTTCCTTTGAATTAATATTTTGCATAGCCCATGCCTCTAATGCAATACTACTTCGGAAGAGTGAATCTTTTGTGTTTATAATGTATTTAATGAAGCCTTGATCTTCGGGGAGATAAAATTTCTAACAAGGATCCACAAAGATTCGAACAAACTCAATACAAAATAAGTAGCCTTTTGGTTTTGATTGGTAAGTGTAAAGTATAAATGGGGATGTAGTTATTTATTTTTAAAGAAATTTTCTCCAAGTGTCAGAAAATTATCAAGAATTAATTTCTAAAATTCTACCATCTCCAATTCCACAACGACTTAAGTAACATGGAGTCTAATTAAATTTCCAAAAAATAGCAGGACTCCAGGGAAAATTCATAATAGAGAGTCTATTTTGTAAAGATGTTTTAAGGAAACAATTTTATCTTTTTAGTTTATCATGTTTAGAGCATTTTATTTATGGAAACTCACTGCACGAATTGAATTTTAGGATATGTGTGAAAAAGTAACGTCAGGTGCAAACCTGACCATGTCGAAGATGGAGCAGGAGGTGCTCTGGCCAGGGCGGGCGCCCTGGTAGTGGGGCGGGCCGCCCAGCTGGGGTGGCCCCTCGGCCTCTGCTTCGGCGTGTGTGGTTGTTGTCTATTTTTTTCTAAATTTGTGCTTGTTGCGGTTTAATCTGTTCGTCCGTCATCGAGGGTCTCCCCATACTTTTTTCCTTTTTTCTTAGATAACAACATTTTGGAGACAAGCAAGGTACAATGAATAATAGAAATGAACTTTATTTATTATTTATTTTTTAGACATTTATTACAAGGAAATGAAAACAAACTAATTTCTAGTAATGAATCTAATCATGCCTCAAGAACTGCATAATTCGCTAAAGCATCTAGCGACATTCTAAAATACTTCACTCTCTACTAAGCTCATCGCATCATGCTTTAAGGCCCTCTACTGTGGTGTTCAGTTCGTGACCTGCCTAGAGAAGAATCCTAGAGAGGTTTGGAGATTGATGATCGTGTCATCCCTATTGTGGAAATCTTTTTCTAATTCTGCTAACGGTTTTTTTCAATGTTTGGGGATGAACTCAAACGAATTGAGGGAGTGCTTCAGGGCGCCTTTGGCGGGACAAATTTGACTTGGATGCGCGATTTCCCTCGAAGTAGGGACGTTCTTCTTTTCTATCGTGTACTTGACTTGTAATCTACCTCCCTTTGATTGGGCCCCCCTTTACTCCTATGATTCTTTCCTTGGGGCCTTGGGGAAGAACCTTGGTAACCAGGCAGGCACCTCGATGACGGGTTCTTCCTTGGTCCCCCCTTGACGGAGCGGTTACGGTGGTAGAACGAGAACAGGGTAGGGGTGTAGGATTTACTATGGTTTGCTTCTTCTTGGAGGAATGGTGGCGAGCAGGAGAGCATCGTGGACTACGACTAAAGCTTTGGAGTCTGGATCTTCCCGCGGGAGCTAGTTTAGGTTGGTCCCATAGGGGACCATCCCCCTATCAGAATTGCTATTTTCTGGGCCCAATGGGACCCAAAGAAAATCTAGCAAGCTCTAAGAGAGAGCAAAGGGAAAATGATTAAATTTATGTTGATGGTTGACTTTAAAGGGGTTGTTTATATAGGGGGGGAAAAAAAAAGGCCCTCTAGAAGCATCTATGGAGCAAATCTCGCAGAGAAATGGTTGGAAAAGTTTTTTTTGCAAGGTTTTTTCGAATAAGGGGGACTAGAAGGTTCGGGAGTGAAAAAAAAGGGCGGTGAAAAGGGGAAAGGGGGGGCGGGGGCCCGCCAACCCCAGGGCGCCCCCCCCTGGCTTTGGCTCCCCTCCCCGGGCCTCTTTTGCGCATTTAAATTTCTAGAATTTTTTATGTCCCAAAAAAAATTTATGCAGGGCCCCCAAAATGCCAAAAATTAAATTTTATTAAAACCTTTAAAAATTTCACTTAAAAAAAAAAAATCAATTACGTCTATTTCTTTTAATTCTTCATTATTTTTTTAAAAAATTTTTTTGAGACTTTTAAAACCCTTTCCCTTTTGAATAACGCCCTTCGTTTTTTTTAAAGTGTGATTGCTCCTTTTGGGATGATGAATTGATTACCTTTTTTGGGGCCCTTTCCCCATTTGTTTTGTAGCTTTCCGTTTTGAAGATTTTCCCCTGGAATTAAAAATTTAATCCCTTTAATCCCCTGGGTTTTTTGGAACTCTTTCTTCTTGATCTTCTTGTCTTCCCAATTTTTTAAAAATTTTTTTTTTGTAGATCTTTGAATTGTGATTTTTTTTTTTTCTCCTTTCCCTCTTACTCTGATATTTGCATTTGTCTTTTTTTCCCCAAACGGCATCAAAGTCCATATTCCTTCTTTTTTTTTAGTCAGTGTGCTTTAAAAATTAGTTTTTTCAGGGAAAGGGGACAAGTCTTCCCATATAAGAGTTGATATGGAGACATTCCAATTGGAGTTTTGTATGCAGTTTGGTATGCCCAAAAGTGCATCGGCCCAAAATTGTCCTTCCTTTCTGTTTTCCCCTTTCATTCATTTTTTTTTTCTGAAGAATTTCTTGATTTGTTTTTTTTTGAGGGTTTTTGCTTGGCCCCTTTTTGAGGATGAAAGGTGTAGCGCCCTTTGTGGCGGATCCCATGCCCTTTCTAGAACTTCTCAAAACGTTTGTCGAAGAAAAGTGATCCCCCATCACTTATCCCCAAAATTTTGGGGGGGTTCCCCCAAAATTGGGGAAAAATTTGGGCTCTTCAAACATCTCTTTGAAAATTTTCATTGTCGGCCCCGTTTTTTTAAGGTTTAAAGCTTTCCCCCCCCTTGGAGGCATAGTCAAATGCCCCAAGATTTTTCTCACCCCAAATTTTTTGTTTGGGGGGAAAAGGCCCATATAGTTGATTAAACCCCAAAAACAAAGAGCTCTATCTGTGATTTTGGGGAGTGGATGGCTTTCCCCTTTAGTTTTTTTGTTTCCGTGTCTTTGACATGGCCCGTCTTTGGGTTTAAAATTTTCTAGGTCTTTGTACATTGTGGCCCAAAAACCCAAAATTGCCCAAATTTTTTTCTTTTGTTCGGAATGCTCCATTAAAGACCTCCCTAGGTGTTTAGTGAATTTTTTCGATGATCTTTTATTCCTTCTTCAATTTGTCACACATCTCCTGGGTTTTTCCATCCAAGCTTTCTCTGAAGGGGTATGGTTATCCCCTATGTTTTGAAAGACTCTTTAAATAAGCATTTTTTTTAATTTTCCCCCTTTGGTTTTGGTTTTTTATCCCGAAACCATAAAATTAACAATATCTCATACCAGGGGGCGGATTTGTTGATTTTTTAGAGCATGTCATTTCCCCGGGGTGAAACATTAAAAGGGGGTTCCTGCGAATTTTTTTTAAAAAAAAATTCTAGACAAGGGGGATCAACAATGGGGGTTTTTTACTCCCCTTTTATCCCTTTTTTTTTTAAGTTAAATTCTTGGGGCAAAGGATCCATCTTTTAAAGAGGTTTAGCTTTTTTTTTAGTGGGGGAGATATTTTAATGCAGGCATGATCAGAATTTAAAAAATGATTTGGCTCCTACTAAATTAAAGGAATTTTAAAATTTTTCTATAGGGAAAAACAAAAACCAGGAGCTCTTTTTTTTTTGGGGTTTCAAAATTAAGTTTAGGTCCTGTCAAAAAAATTTTCTTGCATAAGTATTGCATGATGCTTTTATCCTTAAAATTTTTCCCAAAACTGCCCCCCACAGCATAATCCTAGCATCACAAAAAAATTTCAAAAGGTTTAAAGGGCCAATCAGGGGGTTGAATGATTGGTGCAGAAGGATGAGCGTTTTTTTTTCCCTTTAAATTTAAAAGCTTTTAAAAAGCGTCATCAAATTTTGAAAGGGGGATCCTTGGTGCAAAAAAGTTAGTGGTCTAGAATAAAAAGAAAATTTTTTTATTTAAAAATTTTTTGGTAAACCCGCAATTTACCAAAAAAGCTTCTTTTTCCTTTAAATTTTTTAGGGGGAGGTTTTTGTTAAAATTACTTAAAATTTTAAACTTGTCTACCTCAAAAGCCCCTTTCAGATATTTTTTTGTCCAAAAAAATATTCCTTTTTTTCCATAAAAAAGACATTTTTCCCAAAAAAATTTTGGACTAAAAAGTTTTTTTCAACTTTGCAAAAAACCCATCTAAATTTTCAAGACAACTATCGAAAAATTTTTCCATAAACAGAAAAATCATCCATGAAAATTCCATAAAATCTTCAATAAAAATCAAAAAAATTTTAAACCCAATTTTAATTTTCCCCTAATGATTTGGGGGTTTTGAAATAGAAAGGTAGGGGGGAAAAATTTCTGAAACAGTGAATTTTTAGGATTATATCTAGCATGAAATGGGGTGGGGGAAAATTTCCTTCTTTTTAGGCCAGAACTTGGGAAGTTGAAGGGGAAAGGTTGGATCTAGAAGGTATTGTTTTAGCTTCTTTTAGTTTTTTCATGGGGGTTTTATCCAACTCACCCATCTGGGGTTCTATCTAAGGTTAATTTTGTTTTCTAAAGATGATAATGAAAGAAAGAACCCCCAACATGTGGTCCCTTAGCAACTTCTATCCTTTCTACGGAAAAATTTTAAAAAAAATGGGGAAGAAAAATTTTGACCCTTTCGATGCGAAGGTTTTTGGGCCAATTTTCCCCAAAAAGCTCAAAAAAATTTTTTTCCCGGGGAAAAAGCCAAAGATTCCTTCTCTTTTTTTTTAAAGGTTTAAAAAAACCTTTTTACTTTTAAGGGTCGCCCCTTTTTTAAAGGTGATGGGAAAAAAATCAAAATTAAAAGTTGGAGCCCCAAAACCCCCCAATCTCCTTGTTGTTGGTTTTCCTTTTGATTATACCATTGTTTAGTTTTCCCTTTTTTTAAAAAAAAAAAAAAAAAGGGTTTTTCCAACATAAAGTTTTATCAGTATCCCCTTCTATGCGAAGATAATCACATGTTTTTTTTAAAAATCTTTTAATATGAAGGTAAGGGTTTTCGTTTTTCCCTTTCCCGGGAAAAGGATAGGCTTTGAATCATTGCAATAAACCCCCCAAAATAAACCTAAACTGGGGGGGTTTGAATAGGTTGTGATGACCCCCAAATGGTAAAAAGGTGGGGCCCCGGGGGGGTTGCCAAAAATTGATGATAGGTGTGGAATTTAGTTTTTCCCCTAAGGATAGAAAAGGTAAGAAAAAAAGGGAAATTGAAAAAGAAAAAAAAAGGGAAAAAAGTATAGGTACAAGAAAATAGCAAGATTCAAGGTTTAAACCAGCAAACCGTCCTTTCCCCTTCCCCCGGGGAACGCGCTAGAAAGCTTTTTTGATATTTGTTAAAAAAAGGGAAAAAAGGGAATTTATAGGGAAAAAATCCAAAAAACGCACGGATACCGGTGAGCCCCCTTTACCTTTTTGTCTACAAAAAAAGGGGGATTTTGAAAATGAGCATTAGAGAAGACCACGATTGTACTCTTTTTCTATCTATTTTTAAAATATGTGTTATTAAATTAAAATTTTGGGGGAAACCCTCGAGTTTAAAAGACACCTAAAGGATCTTTGCAAGCCCGGGGCCCAAAGAGCCCTTTCCGATCCTTCTAACCGGGGTTGTTGGGAAAAACCAAAAGGTAAAAAACGGAAAAATTTTCACTTTTCCGGGGTATACCAAAAGATCCGGCTAGACAGGGGAAAATCTATGGTATCCTTGCCCAAACACCCCGTTTACCTAGAGATGATTTTCCAAATTTCTACGCCCAAAAGAAAAAATTTTAAACTCACAAACCAAAAAATAATAAAAGGAAAAACTTACTAGAATTAAAAAATCGAAATTTCCAGAAAATTCCCAGGGGCAAGCCTGGGTTTGGAGACTTTATTTTCCCCTTTGGGTACAAATGGAGAAGGACACTAACTGGCCGGGGTTCCCCCAAACCCCAACCCCCCCTCTAACTCTCTGGGGAAAAAAAAAAAAGTAAACTCTAATCTCACATAGAAACTAAGGGTAGTTTTCTTGAATGGGTAAGCCCTAGAGAATAAAATCCATAAGGGATCCTCTCCCCCCGAATCCTCCTGGAAAAAAAGGGAAATGAATAATGGATTGCCTTTAGCCAAGGGGGGGAGGGGGGCCCCCTTTTATACCCCCTAAAATGAAACGTCAGCCGTCGGATCAAAAAGACCTTAAAAGGAGGGTTTTTGATTGTTCCTCAAAGGCGGGGAACCCCAATCCACGAGGCGGAAACCTCATTGGCCCCCAGCCCCGGGCGGCCGCCCGGCCCCACCCTGCTGTAGGTGGGGCCCTCCTTCTAGGGGGGGGTTCTGGAGTCCCTTTTAGATTTCCTTTTTCATTTGAAGGTGATATGTGGGCTATGTAAAAAATTATTGTGGGCCGGCCTTTTGATCCTTTTTCAGTTTTTCTCCCTACAGAAATAGATAAAACCCCCGAATTGTGGAATTCTGTCCCCAAATTTAAAAAACCCCTTTTTTAGGTGGGGGGGTGTTACAAATTTTTTTTTTTTCTTCTACTTAGTTAAAATTTTGAAATTTATACTTAAGAGGTTTTCCCCAAAAATTTTTTTTTAAAAGGGGCGATAGGAGATACAAAAACCCATAGCCAAACAAAGTTTGTGGTAGCCCCCTCTGGAATTTGCAGCCCCCCATGTTGTTTTTCAGTTCTGTGATGTCATCCACGGGGGGAAAGGTTTTGCTTTTTTGGGAAGCACCCCAACTGAGGCAATTCCCTGGAAAACACAAGCTTTTTAACTGAGCAAGGGGTGATGTTTTTAAAAACCCCGGGGCTGATTTCAGTTTTTCGCTTTTTTGCTCATTGCTAAATCCCCTTGCCTTTTTTTTTTCCCCTCATTTCCCCCTTCGAGTTTTTCTTCTCGTCTTTTTTCTTTAATAGCTGTTCGCGTGCTTCACTAAGCATTTGCCCATGCTATTTTTTCATAAATTCCTCCTCTTTCTTCTTTCTCTGGGTTTGGTTTTTTTATGTATCTTTGTCTTGAGGGAAGGCTGCTTCCATGGCACCGTTCCTTTAAACCCCTCGTCCGCCCACCGGTTTTTCGGGGGTCCTCAGGGCTTTTGTCAGCTCCCCCCCCTATCCCTAAATTTGGGGACCAAAATCCTTTTTCCCTCAAAGATTAAGCATTAGCCCGTCTTCGGCTGCCCTTTTTGGAGTCCTTCGTCATACGTTTTTTTCCCAATCTCAAGGTTAAGGCCTACCCCGTGGGCCAAAAAACCAACCCCTTACCGCCCCTCAGAACCAGGTAACTGATTTTGGTTGATTCCCCCGGCTACAAGCTCTTGTTCTGTTTTTTCCCCCCTTAGGAATGGCACGCATGTAGCCACCTGATCCCAAGCGATGGTGGTAAATTTCTTTTTTTGGGCATTCTGTTGGTTCTTTACAAGGTAACCACAAGGTTGAAAAAGCTATGTGCATGGGCCCAAAAACTCCCCCTGTTTCCTCCTCGAATTGCGAGAAAATGTACGACCCCCAACAACTTTTTTGGGCCCTCGTACATTTCTACCCCCCCCCCTAGTTGTCGTTGATGTGGGTATGTATGTGAAAACAAAAATTTTTTAAATATAATTTACAAATGAAATTATTTTGTTTTCATGTTAAAAAGAGATTGTGACATTTTACCTCGTCAAATTGTCTTGCGCGATATTTTCTTGTAACATCTTTGGAAAGTCTGACTTCCCTCATCTAAAATTGTTGGGGTTGTCGTTGTATGTTAAAAAGAAATATCCATGTTTTATTTGGGTGTTTTATTTCTGAACTAGAGTAAAAGGTTTGGGTTAGGGTTTATGACTTAGAGTTTAAAGGGGGTTTTGGGGTTTGGGTTTATGCACTTAGGTTAAGGGGTTTGCGGGTTTGGGTTTTTGCACTTAAAGTAAAAGGGTTTAGGGTTTAGGGTAGACACTTAGTGTGTGTGAAACCCCAAACAAGGGGTGTGTGGGTAAACCCTTAAAAAAAGGGGGTGGTGTGTTGGGATGTTTTTTTGTGTAAACCTAAAAAAGTGTTGTGTGTGTGTGTGTAAAAACCCCAAACAGTGTGTGTGTGTGGTGTGTGTGGATGTGTGATGTGGTAAACCCCAAAAAGGTTGTAGAAATAGAGTTAGGTTTTTGGGGTTAGGGTTTAGGCATTAGGTAAAAAAGGGGAGCTTTTATGTGGGTGTGGTGTGAAGGGTTTGGGTTTAGGCCCAGGGAAAAAAAGGAACTTTTGTGGTTTGTGAAGGGTTTTGGGTTTTTGGAAAAGGGGGGGAACCTTTTTGGGGGGTGTGTGAATTAGGGTTTAGGGTTTGGTTTTAAAGGGGTAGACATTGTTGTGTGGTAGTATTGGGTTTGGGTTTTGGGGAAAAGAGTTGTTAGTTGTGTGGGGGGTTTTGGGGGTTGGGGAAACTTGGAAAAAGGTGCTTTTATTTCTATTTTTAAAACAATTTTTTAAACAAAAACTGGAAACTTATTTAAAAAATAAATATAATACTATACAAATATTTTACAACCTATAAAACAAAAAATTAAAAAATTTAATCAATTTCCTAAATAAAAAAATTTTAACAAAACTTTGTAAAAAAAAATTTAACAAAAATAAAAAAATTTCCTAAAAAAAAAAAATAAAATTTTCCCAAAAATACAAAATCAATTTCCCAAACAATTTGCAAAAATATAAAAAACAAATCTTTCCAAAATAATAGAAATCAATTTTCAAAATAACTAAAATTTTTCCTAAAACTAAATAAAAACAATTTTTTTTAACCAATTTCTTTTCCTCCTCTTTTCTTTTTTCCCTTTTTTTTTCTTATTTTTCCCTTTTTTTCTTTTTCCTTTTAAATTTTCCCCTTCTTTTCATCCCTTTCCCTCGACAACAGGCCGGGGCCGGAAGGGGCGGGCCGGCAGAGGGGAAGGGGGGCGGGGTGTGGCGAGTGGTGGGGGGGGGGGCGCGGGCTTTTGGGGCAGGCGGCCGTGGTGGGGGGCGTGCGGCGGCATCCGCAAAGTATCCCCCATCGGAATGAAAAAATTTTTTGTTTATCAGGGATGGGAGGAAGGAGAGGGAAGGGGTTTTTAAAAGGACCTTTTGCCGGTTAGTAATAAACCGGACCTTTACCCCAACCGCGGCAAAGGACCTTTAGCCCCGGGGTTGTAAAATTTAACCCCCGGGGGTTTGGGGTTTTCCCCCGTGGCAAAGGATTCTTTGGGCGCCAAACGAAATTTCATTGGCGTTTTAAAATTTTTTTGGGATTGTTAAGTTTAATTTTTTATAAATTTTTTTGTTTTTTTTAATTGTTAAAAAAATACATGGCAAAAAATTTTTTTTAAAAAAAAACCATTAATTTCCTTTTTCTTTAATGAAAAAAAATAGATAACAAAAACTTTTACCTTTTTTATAAATTTTAAATTAAATTTAACAAACTTATTTTTGGTTAATTAAAAGTAATTGTTTAATTAAAAAAAAAATGTTTGGGGTTCCAATGGAAAATTTTTGCATTATTTTAACTTAATATTTGTTTTTCACCTTTTTTGTCCAATTATGCGAAAATAATTTACCCTTAATAGGAATTTTAATGAACCTATATGCCTATATAAAAATTTTGAAACAAAGGTTTTAAACTCACAAGATATACTTTTTTATGTACTTAAATTTCTTTTTGAGGAAGTTTGTAAAATTTACAAAAAATCATAAATTTCCACTGTTTTATAACTTTATGGGGGAGATTGTTTTTAGAACTAAATTTTTCAAACTTGGTAAAAGGGAAAAATCCCCAATAAAAAAAAATTGTTTTGGGTTTTTTTGCCAAAAATTTTTTTATAATTCTCTGTTGAGACGTCTGGGGTTTTGAAAACTGGTAAAAAAGAATATAGTAAAAAAACCCTGCATCTGGGTTTCCTTACTACAAAAAAATTTATAAACTTAGTACTAAATGCAAAATTCCAAAAATACAAAAAAGATTTATTTTTTTGCCAAATTAAAAAAAATGACTAATACAATGTCACTTGAATCATTGCTATACTCAACGAGCACAGGGAAACTCTTCTTGCAAGTCCATTGGTTAGTCTGCTAACCTGGGTTCCTCAGCATTTAGAAGGAGCTTGGGTTTTTGGGTCACATGAATGGCGAATTCGGTCATTTTTGAAAAAGTTTGACAGTCGGTTTCCTAAATTCCCCAAAAAGTTTTTTTCCCCCAAAAAACTTGTGATGTTTGGGGTATTGATGATTGTTTGTTATCTTTTTTGCTTTTTTGGTTTTGTAACAGTTTTTTACATAAAAACCTGATTCACACAGAAAGGACAAAGGTTATCTTTGTCCAAAAATTTTTTTGGGGTCCACTTTGTCATTCCTAACCCTTGTAATTGTTCCCGGTCCAGTATTTAAAACCCCAAACATTTAAAAAAGGATTTTAAAATTGGTGCTGCATTCCAAATCAAACGATGGCCAAAATGTTTACCTTTCCCATTTTGGTCGGGATCTATGGGACCCAGTTTTGGTTGGTGCCCTTTTATTTGGGGTACCGTGTAAAAAATATTTCCATTTTCCGACCCTTTGTAGGGGATTCCACGAGGTTTCTAACCAACAAAAAGTTCTCATCATTTTTCTACCCAACATTTTTTTCGCAACCAACCTGAAATTTTTTGTGTTATGTAATCCAACTTCTTTTTTCCTAAAAAGGGGCGTGGGGGAATTGTGACCCCGAAACGGCTCCACCACGGGGGTTTTGAAGAATTTGTAGGGGGCTTTGTTTAAAAAAATTCCCTGTCCCCATAATTTTTTTCCCTAGTTTTTTCCCCCCTTCCCCCCGTTTTTTATTTGGGGAAAACCCCAAAGGGGTCAAGGTCGGGAATTAGTAACAAAAACCCAAGACCTCCTTGCCTACCCTTGGCGTGCTTTTTCTGGGGAGCAATTTGGGGAACATTTTTTTTCAGAACCCCAGAACCTTTAAGGGGAAAAATTTTTGGCAAAAACCCGGGGCCAAAAATACAATCCCCTTGAAAAGGAAAATAGGAGGTGTTCCCTATTTAAAGAAGGAGGGGGAAAAAAACCAAAATCAAGCAACAAGGGACTAAACACATCATTGTAGGTGCATTCCTTGGATCGATTGCCTTTAAAAAAGGTTGGGAATGCACAAGTTCACATGGTGGTTAGTGGAGGGGAATTCCCCTTAATCAACGGAAGCAAAATTCGTCATTACACTGGCAGTCTGAGCTTTTTTTTGGTTTTTCTTGACCAATTTTTTTTTCTTTTTTAGTGAAAATCCGATGGGCCTTGATGCTGTTAACATTCAAAATGTTTCCTTTTTTTCTTTGTAAGGGTAGCGAAAGGTTTAAATAAGGTGTCCTCTTTGTTTCTCTGGGTGCAGGTTGTCTCGTTTTTTCTGTCTTTCAAGTCTTTTTGTCTTCAAAAATTTTCCCTTGGGGTTTTCCATACCACCTGAATCCCGGGTTCACACAAAAAATTTTTGCAATGCACCCTCAAGATGGCGGCCTTAGGAATGCCCATGGGACTCCCAAAATTTGGACTTTTTTCACAGGGGTGCCGTCCCTCAACATTTTTGGAACGGAGGGCCCCCCTTTTCCTTTCCAAAAAAATTGACTCCTTGACCCAAACAATAAAACCTTCCCCTTGGGGTTTCGATTGGTTCGTTTCATTCTTATTTACAAGTTCCTTTTTTTTAACTTGGTGTTTTTAGGAAGAAAACGCGGGGCCAAGGACACGACCTTTTAAATTTTTTAGTATAACATCAAGGCTTAAAAACGGTTGCGTGCTTTAAAGTTGTTTGTCTATCCTGAAAAATTTCTTAGGGGAGGCCCTCTTGTTGTTGTAAAAATGTCGCGGGCAAAATTTTTCCGATTGTACCCACAATTAAAAACCGGTTTCTCTTTAAAAAAAAGGGTTCCCAAAATAAGGGCCCCAGGAAGCTCGCTATCGTTCCGGTTTCTCGGGCTTGGATGAGCAGGGTCAAAAGAACTTCTAGTTCATGATTTAAACCCGGGGAAGGTTTGAACATAAATAAAGGGTGTTTTGATCTGCCTTCCCTCAAAAAAGGTTCATACCTCCCTGCTCAAAAAACTTAAAATTTTTTGCGTCTTCTCAAATCCGGGGAAATTTTCTGTCAAGTCTTCCTGGCCCTCGAGGGTTTCCCTATTTTTCCTTCAGTCTTTTTGTGCCTCACAGCAAATTTCATGGCCTTTTTTCTGAACGACATTTAGGGGTGGATTTAAAGGGGCCCAAACCCTTTTAAATTTGGAGGGATTTTTTCCTAGGCAACTTCCCCCTCAAACGCTGGGCATCCACCTGTTTTCTGGACGTTTAATACGGGGTTCCCCAAAATTCCCGAGTTTTCCCCGATACGGGCGTCTTGGACTGCATGATCTTCGGTTTTTAACCCCGAGGGCACCGACCTTTTTGCTTGTACGTAGTGGCACCAACGTGGCTTTGAAGTATCTTTTTGGCTTGAAAATTTCCCCCAAAATCCTTTGGAATCTATTTTTTGCCTTCCATTTTAAAAACCCCATGTTGTACCAACTTATTTTCCCCTCTTCGGGCTGGGTAAGTTTTTTGTGACCCAGATGGGGGCAAATTGTTTTTTTTTCCCTTTACAATTCTTGGTCCAATACATCACCAAAGGCACCCTTTAAAGGGAGTGTGTCCTCGCCCTACCTCTTTTGTTCCCCATTCTAATTAAACCGTTTTTTCCTTTAAAATTTGGTTTTCCATGCTTGGCCAAAAAATTTTATTTTAAACAAAAAACCCAGACTTCAAAAAGTTGGTGAAACCCTTGACTCAATTTCCCCTTAAATTTTGCAAAAAGGCCATGGACAAACAATGAAATTCCCTTTCCCCCTTTTTTCCCCCCCACTTTTAAAAAAATGTACCCTCAATAAACCTTTTTTTACGGCGATCTAATTGTACTCCAAGGTTCATTCCTTTTATTGACCAAAAAATAATTAATTTTCTTTTTGGTCAAAAAATGTATTTAAAAAACCAAAGGTTGTTTTTGAAAAAGAGATGGAAACCCCACGTTCTTTTTCGACCCCAACAAAACTAAATCTCTTGAAAGCCTAAAAATAACTTAAGATATTACTTCACAAAAACCAAAAAGACTTAGTAGCAAATGATCTCCCCAAAAACTAAAAAAGAAATATTCGTTCTCCCGAAGGGTTTTGATGATCCTGCCCCATAACTTTGTGGGGGCCGCGCGTGTTTTTAAATACTTTCCCCCCGTACCCGCGCATCGTGTATCCCAATAAAATAGAAATAAAATAAGCACTTTAAACAAAATATTGGTAAAAAAATTTGGAAAATTAAACCCAAACCTCAAAAGTGACAAAAAAAATTTTAATCCATTGCGATCTGGATATTTAGAAAGACCCCTTTTTTAACCCCTTCCCATCGGACCTTTTAAGTCTTTTTATAAAATCGCATGGTAAGAAGGAAGGTTGGCTTGTCCTTTTGAACCCCATCAGAGGCATACCCGAAGCAGTTTTTATTCTTTTCATTTTTTAAACTAGAAAATTTTTAAATTTCCTTTTCTAAACAAAAAATTAAAAAAACAAAATTTTTATTTTTAAAAACATCAATTTGTAGTATAAAAAAGTTTTGGGAGTACCTTTTCATTTAAAAGGAAATTTTTGAGTCAAGTGGATAAACAAAAACAATCCCCTAAATTCCTCTAAAATCCCCAAATTAAATGAAATTAAAATATCAAAAACTATTTTTTTAACTAAAAAAAATTAATCTTAAAATGGAAATATAATCCAAAAAAATTTTTAGAAAAAAAAATCTATTTTTTATTTTTTCAATAATTAATTAAATAATACTAAAACCTATTTTTTAATAATTAAACCCCAAAAAAGTGGTAAACATGTAAAATGAATGGTGATCTTAGAATTCTAGTTTTGTTTTTTCTTCAAAAATTCAAAATGTAAAGTGGGAAAGAAGTTAAAGGCAAAAAGATAAAATTATAAAAAAAAATCAAAATTTGACCAAGAAAAAAAATGCTGCAGCTAAAACAAAGAGGGTTAAAATTAAACCCTTTTAAAATCGATGGAGGGTTGAATGATCAAAGAAGCAATGCCAAAAGGGAAAAGAATGAAAAACAAAACAAAGAGTGAAGAAATGGAGCTCTTGGGTCGGGCTGGGGAAAGAAGAGTTCAAATGGGGGGGGCCCTTTTGTCCCGGTCCATATCACCAGCCGGGACTGAAGACCAACAAATAGTTTGGTTGGGGGCCACAAATCGGGACTAAACCTTTAGTCCCGGTTTGTGGCACCAACCGGGACTAAAAGGTAGGATTTTAGCCGCGGTTGATAACATAAATCGGGACAAAAGTTCCCCTGACAATGTCTAACGCCCGTAGCCATTAGGAGGGACTTTTAGTTCCGGTTGGTGTTACCTTTACCAACCGGGACTAAAGGTCTCTTTAGTCCCGGATGTAATTTCGCCGGGACTAATGCTCATTTGGGATATCGACGAAAGGTCTGTTCTGTAGTAGTGATATATCGGACACTCAGTAAAGTGTAAGTTTGTTGAATGCCACACTCAGTAATGATGTTGTTTGTCATGTGCCTAACACTTGGTGAAGTCCGACACTCATTAAATAGTGGATATGTCGAGTGTCTCGGCAAAGACAGCCACTTGACAAAAGACGACAGCAGGTAATGGCCCTCATCTATCGTTGCTTTTGGCCGAGTGCGCAAACGGAAGACAGCTATCACTCGGCAAAGAACATGTTTGCTAAGTTTGAAGGGCTAACACTCGACAAAACCATATTTTTTCTTCTTGCCGTCAAACTTTTTTGGTAGTCCTTCTACAGTACTTGGTACTCATGGTTCAAATTTGATACATTTCTCAAACTTTTCCTATTTTTCTTTAATTTATTTAATTTAATTGATTTTTTTTGGATAAGTCAAATTTGAATTGGAAGTCATTCCAATACTGAAAATTAATGAATAGAAAAATGATATTCATGTTATTGAGTCTAATGTGAGGCCACATTCAGGAACAAACAAAAAGTTCAAACATCTTGTTCATGAAACTTTGACCACGAACTTGGGAGTGAATTGTTTTTTAAATTCTATAAAAAGCAAATGAAGTCTGAAAATCATAAAACTTGTCGAGATACAATAATATCCTATGTGGAGGCTGTGATAAAAACATGAGAAGGTTTCTTACAACAAGTTGTAACATACGATGTTTTAAATCTTACTGGATCCTCTCAACTTTATGAATATTCTTCGGAGATACTTCGACATCGTCTCCCTATTGTTCTTCGGATAGACTCTCCCTGCCAAGACGTGTATCTAGAAAACAGCGGGGGGCGCTGCCAAAATTCTATCTCGGATACGACTACAGAATGAAAACTAAACTTATATATGCATCTTTGGGTGGGATTAGAACGTATCCTCGCCTATTAGATAGTGTCGATGGGATGTCCTATGAGCTCTCCATTGACCTGACTAACGAATCATGGGCCTCGGTCACGCGGCCCACAAGGGAAGATAAGCGCACAAGCACGGATACTACTCGGATACGACAAAGTGAAGAAGACTGAAGCGTAGCTTAGGACTCTAAATCTGTACCCGAGTAGGACTAGAGCTCACCCTTAACCGGTTCCTGGACTATAAAGGGCGGTAAGGACACCACCCAAAATAAATTGAACATAGCAACCGACACACAGAGCTCATACAACATCTTGTACAACACATCCCCAGTAATAATAAGCAACTTGGCTAAACGCTAACTGGACGTAAGGTTGTTACTCGACATTATCGAGGGTCCGAACCAGTATAAACCGTGTGTCCCTACGTGTCCAATCGCCAAGTTTCACTATTCGCCGAGGTACGAACAACTATCTCGGGTAACCCCGTGGTAGGCTATCGGTGGTAAAACATTGACAACTGGCGCGCTGGGTAGGGGCTTTCGCCAATTTTTTTCTCAAAATCTTGGTAGACTGCGACATCAAGATGACTAATCCGGTGAGATCAACGTTCGTTTTCGGATCGTGGATCTGCGAGATGGACGATAACGACGGATTTCAAAGTCGACTCCGAGAATAAGGAGGATTCGACGACGCACTCGAGCAAGACCAGCAGGAGTTAATTCAAAAGATGGCAGATCTCACGATCAAAAAACCAACCCAGACAAGGGTAGAGAGCGGCTATGAAACCGACTCAGAGAAGGAAACACTACCACACGTCAACACTAATCCAATCCCAAAAAAGCGGAACCCAAATCAAATAGGACTCAAAAGCTACTCGGTATTAGAAGATGAAAACAACTTAGAAAACGGAAGGAACTCAAAATGTATGGACTGCGCAACTCAGCTTCCATATACCAACACTTTTTTAGAACGCGATGAGCGCGATGAGAAGTGTGATCCTAGGAGGAGCACAAAAAGGAATGATGATGACCACAACCGGAAGGGGTTCATAGTGCATTGACCAAATTCTCTCTCCGCAGAGTGGACTTATAACGAAGAACTCCCATATCAGGAAGGAAAAGAGCTTGAAACCAGTTTGAAGTCACCTAACAAATCAAAAGGGAGGAGGCACCGGGCAGGAAGAATCTGGAGAGGGCGTGTCATACACATGGTAGAGCTGGAACCCTTTCTAAAACCACCCCAGATACCCGACCTGAAGTCTTCGGACGAGTTCGAAGGTGATATTTTGTCCGATGAGAAGAGCGATAGCGACGAAAGCAACGAACAAAAAGCTTCGAGATTGAAAAATAACAAAGCAAAGGCGGGAAGAAGAAACCAGGCTAGGCAGAGAAAACATGTCTGAAACAAATACAAGGCTGAATTGACGTAGTATAATAGAAAGAAAGAAGAAAAAGAAGCCATGAAGAACACAAAAGAGAGAGGAATGAAGAACTAACAAAAGAACTAAACATCCTCGCCAAGGAAGAAAGGATAACGGACGACCAGAAAAAAGAAACAGGGGAGGTTGCCAAACAACCCGGAGATGAAGTTCTGCAGGAACAATAAGAAGAACAACTCCCTAGAAAATCGATCTTCTATTGGTTGGGAAGAACAGAAGGCACCCACCCCATGAAAAACAAGAGCGGCACTTCAAACAACTGGAACAAAGCGGCCATGATTGGAGCCAACACTACCCAAAAGGATCAAGAAAGTTTGAGACACTAGTAGAAATATGATCATTAGTGACGATTTGCTAGTAACATTGGTAACTTTGGTCACATAATGATATCTTTTATGATGAAATTTTCTATTTCGTCACAAGGTACGCGGGATGAAGTTTTAGCTTGACTTTTAATGACGAAAGCGATAGAAACGTCATATATTACCAAATGGGAATCGTCATAGATCATGTTGTCGGTGTGCTTCATTGTAATGATGAAAATATTCGTCACAGATTATGTTTTGATATGGTCATAGATAGATCATTTTTTAACGTGGACCACTTGACGATGTTCGATGCGTGGGCCACTGATCCCAATTCATAGCAGCTTGGACCTTTTATTTTGGGTAACATCGTTACCACTAGGCTACTCGACCACTCTTGAAAAAAGAAAGAAAGTTTGTGTATTTGTAAGGTTTCAATGTCAAATTTTGATTCATCCAAACTTTATCAAATGAAATTTTGACCAAAATAATAAATATAGATCTTGGATAGTTTAAGAAACTTGTTAATCATGAATTTTATATTTGAAACTATTTAGAGTTTCAAATACTAGTTTGGAGGTGTTATTTTTTCAAATTCAAAATCTACCTTATTTAAACTTTGTCAAATGAAAAGTTGACCAAAACAACAAATGAAGATCCTGATGAGTTTAACAAACTTGATATTCATGACGTCTCTATTTGAAGCCATTTAGAGTTTCAAATACTAGTTTGAAGGTGTTATTTTTTCAAATTCAAAATATACCTTATTCAAACTTTGTCAAATGAAAGTTGACCAAAACAATAAATATAGATCCTGATAGTTTAACAAATTTGGTATTCATGACGTCTCTATTTGAAGCCATTTAAAGTTTCAAATACTAGTTTGAAGTTGTTATTTTTTTTAAATTCAAAATTTGAACCATCCAAACTTTGTGAAATGAAATCTTGACCAAAATAAGAAATGTAGATCTTAGTTAGTTTAACAAACTTGTTATTCATAAATTTTTTAATGGAAAGCATTTAGAGTTTCGAAAACTGATTTCAAGTTACCATTTTTTGTAATTCAAAATTTAAATTCTTTTAATATTAGTCACATTAATATATGAACCAACTAAAATGATAGGTATTGATTTCAGAAAAAATATAGTAAAAAAACATCACATTTGGAGTGAGTATGAGAGATAAAAACTAGTTACAAGTTTCAACTACAGATTAAAACAAGAAATCACGCTTGTTCATCATGAACAAGTGTGATTTGTTTTTTAATTTGTAGTTAAAAACTTGTAACTAGTTTTTCTCTCTCATACTAACTCCAAATGTGATGATTTTTTTCCCGTATTTTTCTAAAATCCATACCTATCATCTTGTTGTGATCTTACTCCTATTAGTTTAATCATATTTTCATACAACTTTATTTAACCAATTTAAATTTTAAGTTTAAATAAACTAGCGCTGCGAATAAGATTTCAAGGCACTAAATGACCTTAGATGAAGTGTTTTGAATACAAAAGAGTTAGAACTCATCAAGATGTACAATTATTATATAGTTCATTTTTTAATTTAACAAAGTGCTAGTAAAGACTAGTTGCAAAATCATAAACCCCACATATAGATTATGAAATTATACAAGAGACTTGTAAATTTAGAATTAAAATTTCCTAACACTTTCTCAAATGCAAAAATAACCTATATAAAAAATGCAGATCTTGATGAGTTGATCAAACTTGGTATTCATAATTTTTCTAGGTTTTGAAAACTTATTTAGATGTGTCAAAATTTAAAAATTCAAAATTTTCCTTATTCTAACTTTGTCAAATGAAAAGTTGACCAAAACAAAAAATGTAGATGCTGATGAGTTTAACAAACTTGATATTCATGACATCTCTATTTGAAGCCATCTAGAGTTTTAAATACTAGTTTGAAGGTGTTATTTTTTTAAATTCAAAATTTGAACCATCCAAACTTTATCAAATGAAATCTTAAACAAAATAAGAAATGTAGACCTTAGTTAGTTTAAAAATGTATATCAATATAAATTTGGATCTCTTTTATGTCTTTTATGTCTATATGTATTTAATTTAATATTATTTTTGGATTCTTTGGATTGTTATTAATATAAAATTTGGTTTCCAAATTTTCAAAATAAAAAAAATCCTCTATAGGGCGGAGAACCGCCCCTACAGAGTCGTGGCAGTGTATATGGGCCGCGTGGTCACTGTATCGGTAAGTCTGGGCGCTCTCCTCTCCTTTCCCTCCGCCGCTAGGCTGCCGAAATCGGCTCGCGGTAGCTCCGCCGCCGCCTCCCCCTCCCCCTCCCCTCCCCCTCCCTGAGATTCCCCTCCTGGATCCCTCCTCCGCCTCCGTCCCTTCCCTTACCCCTCCGGCCCCACCGCCGCCGTGGTGCCCTAGCACCGCCGCCGCGTCGAGGGACCACCGAGGCACCGAGGCGCTGCGCTCCGACGCTGCCGAGCCGCCGGCGGTGCCGTCGTCGGTGCCGCGGTCCGTTCCGGTCCACGTCGCCTACGAACTGCAGCAGGCCGGCCACCGCTACCTCGACGTCAGGTACGGCAGGGATAGCACAACACAGCCACGCGCTCCCTGATTCCCCTCTCCGGCCTCCGCTTTGGCATGTTCGGGGTCCGTCCGGCTTCACGGCATCTTCCTGCGCTGAACGACTGGACACTGGCAGGCAGCATCGCGGCAGACATGCTTTCCTCTTTTGCTGCCCCTGCCTATTGTTTTTCTTGTTATGAAATCTTAGAATTATGACACGTAATTTACCTGGTTTTTCTTGGTAGGAGATTGGCCATGGAAAAGAAGAAGGAAATTAGTCCTTGGTGGTACTTTATTAGCCTCAGTGGTCTCACATCAGCAAAATCCCATTATCCTTAATGGACATATGTCAGGTTACTTTTCCAACAGGAACTGATTTGTATGATGATTAGGCTGATCCTCATTGTCTACGATCTTATATATTTGAGTACGTCGCATGATACATGCCAAGTAGTAGATTTCTAAATACTAATGTTTTACACCAGATAGCTTCAGTACTTAGATTGTTCATGATGGATTGCAGCTAGAAAATTAAAATTGGGGTATTGATTCCTAATTGTTTGGTGACACTGATGTGTTAGTTCACACATTGTTTTACAAAATTTACTCATGTTTGTTTAGCCACCCGTTGCTGATAATGATGTCGGTGTTTCCTGTGCAGTGGGACACAACAGGCCAGGAAAGGTTCAGGACAATTACAAGCTGTTACTACCGAGGAGCTCATGGAATCATTGTAATTTCTCTTAACTCGTCATTTGCAGATCGCGCTGTCTCTATTTACACACAATCATTCACAGCTTTTTTATTTTTAACTGAAACTAAATTCGAGTTGGTTGCAGAATTGTTGTCGTAAAACCACATGATATTGTATCGAACTAATTGGCTGTTTAGGCATAAACGGCTGACTGCACTTCTGCAAGGTAAATGGCTGGTCGAATTTAATATTTTTGCAGTGACAGTTCTACCGGTTTGGTCCAGTAGCCCCATAATCTCTTGCATCCAGTTTGGTACAGTTAATGTTGGGTTTCCCCCTTTTTACTATACTATAGGATGTAACAAGTTATACACTTTTTTTGGGTGCCAAAAAAACATATCAGATTGCTGCTACCTTTTCATAACCTTTGATAGTTACTGTACATAGGCTTTCATTTGTTATGCTTTTGGTGAATTTTGATTCTTTTGTTAAAAAAAGAGTTGGTGAGGATTTTTTTGTCAAATCCATGGGCCGAATGTTTCAAAAAAAAGAGTTGGTGCTTAAAAAATGCAAGGTTTAACAACAACTCTTTCAATGTTTAGTCATAGTGTTACCTATAGGTCCAACCATAATTATTTCATATAACTCTTAGTTCATGAGATTTGGTGGCAATCATCACTAAGTTCTCTCCCTCTCTTTTTTTTGTTTCCTCTCAGGTTTGGCTTGTGGCTCTCACTCACCGATTTGTGGAGGGCATTCAAATTATTTTTCTCTCCTTTTGCACTCTCACTGCTCACTGTAGAGCTCTTTTGCAAGTGCTCAGCTGGAATTTGCTGCGGTGTCATGGGTTTAAGAATCAACTCCTTGCCCTTCCACTTGATGGTGTATTGATTGGTTCTACCACAATGTAGAGATGACCGATCATATTGCCATGGTCTTCCCAACAGCGTGTTACTGTCATAGGTTTCACATCACACTCCACAGTGTCATATATTCACCAATCTTGAAAAGAACTTTCACTCTTTGTGCAATCTTGATAGAACCTGAATTATTAAGTCGTTGCACATGATATGGATGAGGATGTTTCAGTAGCTTTAAACCAAGCTTTTCAACCATTTCTTTGCTTGCAAGATTGTGGCAACTTCCACCATCAATGATCACCTTAGCAACTTTATCTTGCACTTTAGCTCTAGTTTGAAAAAGATTGTGCTGCTGTCCAGTTTCAGCATCACTCGTTTTCACACTCAAAATTTGAGATACAACAAGAGCAGCACTAGATTCAAACTCACAGATATTCGTCTCAAGATTATTCTCCTCTTCACTATCTTCTTGTTCTTCTTCACTAGCAGATTTATACTCTCCTTTGTCATTCACAATGATGGTTCGGTTGTTTGGACACTCTCTTACAACATGACCACGACCACCACACTTGAAACATTGAATTCCACTACTTTTGGTGGAAGAACCTACTGAAGTAGATGGTGTATTCGCTGATTTGTTCTTCTCATTTGGAGCAGCCAACTCTTTGCCACTAGAAGCTCCAAAATTGCTAGATCTTACACTAGCACTTGAGCTGGAGAATGTACCTCTATTTCCACTACCTCTTGGGGTGAATTTGCTTTCACTTGCTGCATTCTTTGTGCTGAAAGATACTCCTCGATTAGACTTTATGTCCTGCTGCAATTGTCGTTCTGCTTTACTAGCTTGATGCACCAACTCAACAAGATTGCGGAACTAAAATTCAACAATGCGCTGAATGTTGCGGTGCAGCCCTGACATAAAACATGATATTGATTGCTCTTCATCTTCATACACATTGGCTCTAATCATTTCCTTCTCCATCTCTTTATAATACTCATCGGCATTGAGACTTCCTTGCTTCAGATTCTGTAGCTTGTTAAAAAGATCACGACGATAATGTTTGGGAACAAATTTGCCCTCAATTCTTTCTTCATTTCAGCCCATGAATGCACATCACCTTGACCAGCTTCTTCTCTTTCATTCAGCATTTGCTCCCACCAGATTAGAGCATAGTTATCAAACTCAAGAGCAGGCATGGCAACCTTCTTTCGCTCAGAATAATTATGCAAGCGAAAAATTTTATCCACCTTTAATTTCCATGTAAGATATGCTTTAGGATCAGATCCTCCTTCAAACTTGGGCATGATGAATTTTTAATTTTCCAAACCTCTCCTTATTGGGCTGATCTCGCCCACGATTTCCTCGGTGACGACGATCATGATGATGGGACTGTTCAACCTCTTCTTCTTAATCCTCTTCGTCAGTCCCACTTTCTTCTAGTCCATGCTCTCTTCCATGACCAGCACCTCTACCACACCATTTCCACGACCTGGAAGTGGGGGTCTTCTTACATTTATAACAACACGATCTCTCCGTCGTCTTTGCTGTTCTCTTGCAAGATGAGCAACAACTTCTTCGGTTTCTTCAACTTCTTCATGGTGACTTGCATTTGCATCCTCAGGAGGAGGTTCTTGCAACCGATTCATAAGTGCTTGAAGATTGGCTGTTAGTGTCTCCACGCTTTGCTTCATCTCATTGAATTGTGCCATGGTGACACAATCACCAATCTCAATGCGAGAACCCATCTTCCTGTCAAGTTAATGATGGCTTGCAAAAAATATGTGGAATATATGGAATAGGAAAATATATGTGGAATCACACAATCTCACCTCTCTTACCAACCAAAGCTCTTATGAATTCCCTGCCGATTACAGAGGGCCAATGCGAGGTGGAAATCAAAAGTGATGGTTGGGATAATACAAGATCAGTGTTCCAATGATGGTGGGTTATTTGTGGAGCTTGGTGGGGATATAATTAATAAGGAATGCAATCTGAATTCTTGATATTGTAAAGTTAAATCGCATTCAAAATAGAAGTTCAGTGCCTAGTGCTGACCACAAGATATGAATGATGTAAATGGATCAAACACACACGCAAAGATAATTTCAGATTTGATGCAAACAAGGTGTTGCAATCAAACCTAAACAAAATTTTGCATCAAATGATAGATAATAAACTGATTGTGCAACTTGATATAAAATTCAGAACTTGTGCACATAAACAAACTAAACTTTTGACTTATCTATCACAACCTTTCTCAACTCTTTTTTTGCACTTTTCTTTTTTCTCTATTTTTTTTACACACTTTTTTTTATAACTAAGAACAAGACCAGAGATAACACTTATACACTTTTTTTAGAAACAAGACACAATCGTAAATGTTCTAACTTGATAGGATCAAAGTTTACGCAAAGGATGATATAGGTTTCTAATTTTTTATATAAAGATTTGTAAATATATGAAAGAAGCTCAAAGGAAGCGTGAAGGATAATGATCAGCAACTAAACAAAGACTATGAAACAAAATTTAACCAAACTCACAAGAATAACAGATTGAAATAAAGGGTTATAGCAGAATATTGTTTTGGCTTTTTTAGTGGATAGGACGAACACAAATATATGTAGCTAAGGAAAAAATTTCTACCGTGATAACTGAAGATCTGATACCAGATGATGAGGGGTCGGTCCCGATCTTCACGACGTAGGATCTTCATCTTGATAACTAGTCAAAGATTGGTTGATAACTTGCTGCAAGCAACGATAACTAGTGCAATCTGACGACATGCACAAGGAGCCAACCACAGTCTCTATACGGTAGCCTGAACCAAGGATTCGCCCAACCACACTCTCAAAGAAGCAACCTACTCAACCTGAACTCGAGGATCAAAAGCACGAATTGGGTGCCGATGACACGGCTGCTTCTGTAATCTTCGCGAAGGAAAACACAAGAGCAAAGGGGTAGAGAATATCTCTCTGGGGTTTGTTAGCACGCAGCTGAACAAAGGTTTTATATTTTGATTATCAAATGTATGCATTTGCTAATATGCAAAGAAGTATATATACTAGCAACAACCCTGCTAGTTAGGTGTAAACACGAGATGGAAATGAAAAGACTAAGAATATAAAAAGGCCTCCACGAAATGGGTTTCTGAAGTGGCTTCGTAAGGCTGTTGGTCTTCTGCGTAGTCATTAGTAAATTGGCAATAACTCCATCTTGGAAAGTCCAAATGATGAACCATTTCTTAGGTGTGAAAGTAGACTTAACAAACTTTCCATACATGTATACCATGCAGCACTAAACATTATAGAATGGTATAGTTTTGCATGGGAAGTTGACCATCAGCCTGACTATCAACCTTCTGACCAGTCTGCACTAAAACAGGTCGGCTGACTAAATGGAGCATCCAAACTGGTCATCACTTGATGCATTGGAAATTAGACTTGATAAGCTTTTCAAAATGTGCTCATTTATCTTCATAGCTTTTGAGAATCAAAAGTTATGAACATTTCTTTGTGCTGGTATGTTCGGAGGTCCGAACCTGCCTGTGCTGGTGAGTTCAGAGGTTCGAACCTACCTGTCCGAATTTTTTCAATTTTTTTGGTCTGTAGTTTTTCTTTGTGTAGAGTAACATCCTCCTCTTGATGTGTATACCTAACTACAACAAAAGTAGAACACTTAGGTAATGCTTTTTTTGTAACAACATGTAGAAATTTTTCCATTTCGCTCTTCTTCTTGGTGGAACCATGGTGAGGTCAAGGAAGGTGAGAAGGGAAGCAAGAGGAGATGGAATTTCTACTGGTGGTGAAGAAGAACAAGGTAAGATGAGGAAGAAGGAGAGGGAGAGGTTAAGAAGAGAGAATCCAACGTCCTTCACCTCTATTTTCACTTGGATCGTGCCGGAAACAGGATATGATTGTTGGTCCAATGCTCAGGAGTACCGAGCTTGCCTGAAGGGCCAAATCCACGATCGGCCAACCGCTTATTGGAAGGTTTGGCTCGACCGAGCCTGGATTGGAGGTCCCACAGGTTAGGTTAGGCAGGCCGTGCAACGTCGGGCTGAGAGGCCACAAGAGACGGTCGACCAACCGCCTTTTGGGGCCAAATGGGCCCAACTTTTTCGTGGTGAAAGGTAAGGCTAAGAGTAGGCTATGTCTAAGGTCAAACATGAAAAATGACAAAAAAAATAAACGAGTGAATTTTAGTTCTTAATTGGATTAAGGACAAAATCTATCATGTTAATTTCATGCTTAGGTGATTCATAAAAAACTTTAAGACATTGACCATTTACCTTTAAAAGGTGTTTCAGCCATAATCTTGAAGCGTGACGACTCCATGTGTCATGACATTGATGATGACGAATGGTCTTTCTTCTGTGAATCATCGCATTGTACTCAGACCATTTCCTCCATTCATTGCTTCACTCATGCGAAGGATTAGTGGACAATGCATATCCGAAGGAATTCATGAATAATTATAAGCAGGGGCAATGTTATCATAGAAATGAAGGGTATCTTCTATGCTATAGAAAAGTTGGCTTTGACAATTTTAGCACAGAAAGAGATGTTCCATCATTGTTCACCAATTCTTTAAAGGTTAGGCAAGGTTGAGGCAAAGATGTGCAAGATTGTTTAATTACTACCTCAACCCTTGACTTGTCTCTAATGAAAGATCTCATGATTTAACCACTAAAATTTTGAAGTTATCATGCATTGGTTAGTCCAAGAGCACAAGCAAATTCCATACAAGTATACTTTAGGTTCATCAATCAAATTCGACATCATGTCTAATTTGATTAAGGAAGGCTATTTAACCTAAGCACCATGCTTAATTTAAAGAGCTTATAGGAGTATGCTCACTACTCCCAAACCAAAGCATACTCATAACAGAACCAGGAAGCATGAAGGCATCAAGAGATTCAAAAAGGAGACATGATCATGGATGGTGAACCAGATGAGCATTTGTAGATTTTTTTAATTAATTTATTTATTTATGTGACTTAGTAAGATGAGCAAGGTATAAAGAGAAAGAAAGGTAGAGACAACCAAACAAATTAAGAATAAAGTATGATATAAATTTCTTAGAGAAATTCACTTCCCCATACTTGGATTTTGCAACATTTTACAATGTTAAAATCCAAGTTTAGGATGTGAAATTTTCTTTTAAATGTGCTTCATTATTGATGGATGTTTGGTTAGGCATACCTTGTGTTTTGCTCCATCGGTCTTTTTGTTCAAAACTGAAATGGTTAGTGACAAAAATGCCCGAAGGAACTCTTTCACAAATATTCTCTTAATCTCATTTTACAAAGTCATTTTATTCATTTCAGAATTTTGGGAAACTAGAAGTATTTTTATTTTTGTTTTATATAATTTTTTTTAGAAAATTTTAATAGAAAAGAGAAAGGCTCGGGTTATCTCCCGAAAGTGCTTAATTTTAAGACACAAGCTTGTCCTTAGAAAACCTTCAAGCGCATCTCATGTTGGTGAAGTGGTTTCCCCTTCAACTCCAACATTTTTGAACCTATCCTAAAGACCAAAACCACTATGAGATTTGCAAACTTTATAGTAGAAAAACACATCTACAACCAAACTGGCAAAGATTTTTGAAACCAGAAGCATGAAGAGGTTGTAGATCATGTGTGAGGTGATGGTAGAGGGAAGGATCAAATTGGGATATTTCTCATTTAAGCATGGATTTGATTGGAAGATTGGGGAATAACTTTCATGCTCATTTGTAAAATCTTCCATTTGTGGGAGTGGGTGAGCACTTTCGTTCTCATGACATTTCAAGTCATCCTCAAAACTTGAGTGAGTCATGACTGTTGGCAAGATTGACATAAGCTTTGGATTTTATCCCTTTGATGAGAGGTTGGGAAGACCAAACGGGTAGATAATCTTCACTTATTCCATGACCAAGCTTCTCATTTCCTAAAGTGTTCTCCAAGATTCTCATGATTGACCTTCCGATAAAGGTGAGATGAAAGGAAAGTCCAGGAAGGTAAAGATATGGAAATCTAGGAAGATCTTGAGATCATCAACGACCACAAGAACATCATGAAAGACTCCTAAACAATCAAGGATTTGACCATTGGGGAGTCTAAGGTGTTTTTGTGATTGGGATAGATGATCCTTTGATGATGTTGGAACATAGAAATAAGGAATGATGTTGATCCCGAGGCTAGGATCATAGCAAATTTCACCATCAATGCCCAACACTTGACAGGATATTCTCCTCACATGTGTGGGTAATTTAGTTACTTCCTTTGAGGATTCGGCCTCATCCAACCATTCTTGACTTACAACGGTAGACAAAGGCTCTAACTGTAACATCCCGTCTCCCCGAGGCCAGACCCGTTAACGTCTGATAGCTTTCCTAGGATATAGACTGTCCTCACAGACCAACACTAGTCTTTTCGACGTACTTTATCCTCACTCGTGTGCCCCCGGGAAGAACTTCCCGGTCGGTCACCCATCCGGAATTGCTCTAGGCTAAACACGCTTAACTTTTGAGTTCTTTGCAGATGGACTTCCGAAAAAGAAGTTGCAACTTGTTGGTATGAGTATCCTATTAATCCTATTAAGCCCTAGGCCGGGGTGTTACATCCTCACCCCCTTAGGAGACTGATGTCCTCATCGGTCAACCCTAGGCTAGGACCGTACCCTCTTGGCCACGCCCATGTGTCGAGTGCCAGCGCATGTGCCATGTTGTGTGACCACTCTGGATCCACACCAGCCATGCGCACCATGCCCGCGCAACTAACACACACGCTCATGAAACCGCAAGGGTCGGCTCTGATACCATTTGTAACATCCCGCCTCCTCGAGGCCAGGCCCGTTAACGTCTGATAGCTTTCCTGGGATATAGACTGCCCTCACAGACCAACACTAGTCTTTTTAACGCACTTTATCCTCACTCGTGCGCCCCGGGAAGAACTTCTCGGTCGGTCACCCATCCAAAATTGCTATAGGCCAAACACACTTAACTTTTGAGTTCTTTGCAGATGGACTTCCGAAAAAGAAGTTGTAACTTGTTGGTATGAGTATCCTATTAATCCTATTAAGCCCTAGGCCGGGGTGTTACACTAACCGTTGACTATGCTCCTCTTGGTCAGATTTATGGTCCTCATGGCTTTCATGTCTCAGGTGTGTTAATGAATTCCCAAAGTCATTAATTGGGTTATCATAAGACTTGAATGAAGGAACACATGGAGGATCATCAGGATCAAGGATGGGTTTGTTAGATAAGTCAAATGTGGGCATAGAGAAGGAGAGGATAGATTTGACTTCTAAACACTTTAGTTCTTCTTCTATAGGCTCACTTGACATTTCTTCATCAAGTATCCCAAGCTTTTCCTGATGTGCCATGTGGGAAGTCGAGACATAAGATGATGTTGATTTGGGAGGTTTTTGAAGAGATCCCTCCATGAGAGGTCTAGAAAGATGTTTCTTAGAAGGTCTCTTTAGAAAAAGATCATTTTGGGCATTCCCAAAACCAGCAAAATCATATGAAAGGTTGGCCTCGAACTCGAAGGAATGGTTTAGATGTTGAATTTCTTCTTTCTTCGAGATTTGTGGTATTTGTGGTTTAGAATCGATGGCAGAATCTTTGGATGGGAGTGGTGGTGATTCGGCTATCGAGATTTCTTTTTTAGGGACTAGTTTTTTTTCTTCTATGGGTCCTTCATTATAAACGTTAATGTAGGGGGTGTTTTCTAGAATCTTCATGAGGAGACTCTTCCCTTCACTAACGGGTAAACACAGGAAGGCTTCCCTAGAAGTCATGTCAAGAAGTTGTGCGGAATCTTTGTTAAGACCGCCATAAAAGTGTTGTAACAATGTTGGCTTGGTTATAGCAAGATCAGGGCCAGATGATGCTAGATCTAAGAGACGGGCCCATGCCGCACCAAGAGGTTCTTTCTCCTTTTGTGAGAAGTTGATGACCTCTTTTCAAAGATGAACAACTCGAGATGTGGGGAAGAAAGCTAGGCAGAATTTGGATTGTAACTTTTTCCATTCTCTGTTTGTGTCATCTACGTGGCGAAGGTACCATCATTTGGCTATTCCCTTCAAAGAAAACGGAAATAGCTTCCACTTAAGGGTATCTCGCCTCATCCCAAGGATGTGGACACATGAACACAATTGTTCAAAGTCACGTAGATGAGTGTAGGGATTTTCGTCTTCGTTCCCAGAAAAAGGTTTGTTCTGAACCATTGCTATGAGACTTGGGCGAAGCTCATAAGGAACGACCAATACGACTTGAGATGAACTAGGTGGCTCCAACCTAGCGCCCGTTGGAGTACCATACTCAAAGAGGGGTGTTTGATCTATAAGTGTATATGTGGAAGGAAAGGTTTAAATCAAACAAGGATAATAGGACCAAAGGGTTCTAATTAAAACAGCTACCGTTCCCGGCAACGGCGCCAGAAATGCTTTACGGATGATAGCTTGGGTGTGTGACAGAGAGCCGCATTTGGGGATGTTGTACAGCCAATTCAAGCAGGCCGACAACACGAGAGTAGGCTTTGCCATAGGTGAGAAGGACGATGGCATGTTTGGTAAGATCGGTGAGTGCAGTTGGTGAAGCGAGAGCGAGAAACCCACCACAACACCCAAGTTCACCAAATTCACCCCACCTAAGCCTACCGACCCTACCAAGCTATCTGTGAGAGATGGTGTGTCTGAGGAGCCACCCAAAACCACTCCATAGAAGCAAGTGTAGATTCCCAAACTATCGACGAAATATGCGTCACAATCTACCTGGGGGGTACCCTACGGTAGTAGATTGTAGGCGGAGGTGTGACGACGACGATCAAGCGTAACACAGAGAGCGTATACACGGCGATTTATATAGGTTCAGGACGGCAAATCGCCGTAATACCCTACGTCCTGTGTTCAGGTGGCTAGATTGATATGAGTATTAGGTTACACCAGGTGTAGATGAGATTGTTTCGAGGGGGTCTCTGCTCGCCTTATATAGCCGGGGAGCAGGGTTACAGTTTCCATATCCTAAATGATTACGATCGGTCCCTTAAGGTAAGGGATCTGAGCCTATCTACTAGGATCTTCCTTGGCGAGCAAGACTTCCTCGGAGTCCTTGGCGAGAACGGCGGGCTGTCCGCGTACCGCAGGGCCTCGCGAGCTGGGCCGTCTTCTGGTCGGTAGGACAATAAGGTCCCTGGGGCTATGTCGAGGTAATATCCCCAACACAAACCAAACCACCTTCAGAACCCACTTGATGCAATGTCTGACATCTCTAGTGATCCCCTTTCTAAGAAAGCTAAAGCCACCCAACCCAACAAGAGAGTGCCTCCAAAGAGAGCCGTGAGGTATCATTGTGAGTATTGTGAGCGGGATGGGCACTTGGCTGAGTTTTGCTATAAGAGAAAGAGAGATGTTCGGAGGTAGCTTGAGTTGAACAACCAGGACATGTACCACCCACCGGTTGGGGTGCATGAACCAAAAATTTGGAGCCGCAATACTAGGCCTAGAGGTGCAATGCCTCAAGGTGCTAGGCCTCAAGAGGCGAGACCACGTGGTGGTCGTGCCCGGCGGGGTACCGGTCGTGACCCGTACAATTACGGGTCTCATTGCGGTGGCTTCACTCCCCGCACCTTTAGCGGACCACCTTTTTCCTATGGTGGTGATTGCTACACCCTATGGGAAGGGAGATGTTTGGTATGCTCCTAACCCTTTGTTTGGGCAAATGAGTCAATACTGGTATCCTTCACAGTTTACTAACCCCAGTGTTGCTTCGTTTGCTCACCCTATGTCTTTTTATTGATGTAGGAAGAAGGACTGGAGGAGACTTGGCTTGTGGATTCTGGATGTTCGCGCCATATGACCGGAAGTGCCAAGTGGTTCTCCAGCCTCGACCCCGTGCGCCACACCGAGTACATCACATTCGTGGATAAGAGTAGAGGTAAGGTTGTGTCCCGAGGGTCAATTCGTGCCAATTCGTCTTTTGTCCTTAAGGATGTTGCCTTGGTTGCGAATTCGCATTTTAACCTTCTCTTGGTTTCGTAACTCCTTCATGACGGTTTAGAAGTGAATTTCAATGTTGGCTTTTCTTGGTTTTTTGATTCTCGGGGTGATCTCGTTTGCCGGATCGTGCCTTTTGGGAAGGTTTTTCATGCGGATTTCTCTATCTCTTTGGGACCTTCTCGTTGTCTTCTTGCCGGTTTTTCTTTCGATCTCTAGAAGTGGCATAGAAGACTGGCCATCTAAGCTTCGACTTGCTTGTAAGGCTTAGCTCAATGGACCTTATCCAAGGATTTCGAAAGCTAAAGTTCGAGAAGGTTTTTCATGCGGATTTCTCTATCTCTTTGGGACCTTCTCGTTGTCTTCTTGCTGGTTCTTCTTCCGATCTCTAGAAGTGGCATAGAAGACTGGGCCATCTAAGCTTCGACTTGCTTGTAAGGCTTAGCTCGATGGACCTTATTCAAGGATTTTCAAAGCTAAAGTTCGAGGACTTGGCTTTTCATCCTTGCAGGCATGACAAGATGGTTTCCGCTTCCCATCCTTCGATGATAGAGATTATGACCAAACAACCCTGCGAGCTCTTACACATGGACACAGTTGGTCCAACTCGGGTTAGGTTGGAGGGAGGGAAGTGGTATGTGGTTGTAGTCATTCATGATTACTCGAAATATTCTTGGGTGTTCTTTTTGGAGAGTAAGGGTGAGGCCTTTATTCATGTGCGTGATCTGATTTTGAGATTGCAAAATGAGCTACCTAAGCATGCCATGAGAGCTATTCGTACTTACAATGGCACAAAAATCAAGAATGCTCAATTTGCATCTCTTTGCTCTTCTTTGGGTTTAGATCGCCAATTTTCCTCTTCTTACACTCCTTAGCAGAATGACGTTGTTGAGCGCAAAAATCGGACCCTTGTTGAGATGGCTAGGACGATGCTTGATGAGCATAGGACTCCTAGGAGGTATTTAGCCGAAGCGATAAATTCTTCTTGCTATGTTTTCAATCACATTTTTCTCCGAGCTTTTAAGAAGAAAACTTCTTATGAGTTGCGTTTTGGGAGACCACCAAAGTTAAGTCACCTACGGGTGTTTGGGTGCAAGTGTTTCATCCTCAAGAAGGGTAAGTTGGATAAATTTGACTCACGGTCTTTAGACAGTATATTTCTCGGTTACTCTACTCACTCTCGTGCTTATCGTGCTCTTAACCTAGAAACTAACCGAGTGATGAAGACTTGTGAGATTACTTTCGATGAGACTATGTCTTGTAGTTCCACTGCTTTTGAGCTTGCAGGTGATGATGAGGTGAACACTAGCATTTTTGTGGAGGAGCAGGACGATGCCGATTGGGTGATCCCGAGCCGACTCCACCGGTTGCCCCCGTCGACCCTGCGATGTCTACTTCGGCTCACGACCCCGACCCGTCAACTTCCTCTACATGGGGGCCGTTCGAGCAGTGTAACAGAACCTCTTAAGATAGGGCCCACTTGTCAGGATTAACCAACTTAACCCCCAACAGGTGATCCAAATCTTAATCAGCCCATCAGGTGTCGCCACTTTGCAGCGGGTCATCCACCTCTTTCCGAACAGGATCAACCTTATCACAATCATGACAGAAGTAATACGAATTTTTTATATTACATCAAAGTAGCGGAAATTTAAAGTCATATTACAAACCATAAGTTTTGAAACATAACTTAGTGTCATACGATAAAGATACATCAAGCTAATGATAGCGAAAGAACAAATAACCGAGGTACCCTTGCCTAAGAGTCAAGCAAAGACAGGTTACTCTTTATCTTCATCTACACTGACCACGGTCATGCAGCAAGGAGCCACACACACCGGGTTGTGATCCTCATCTGCAACAGGGGTTAACAAACCCTGAGTACGGAGTACTCCACAAGACTTATGCGACAAAGAAAAGTATTTGGTGGACAAAGCAGTATGCAAGTCATAGGATTCAAGGTTTGGTTTGCAAGAATCAAGTATTTTGCATAAATAAGCATTTATAAAAAGAATGGAAATCATTTATGTTATCCATAAGATTACTCAAGTATCGACCTGGATGTATGATCGATAACAAGGTAATAAACATCCACGAAGGGATCCAACAAGTATCCAGTTAAAGTGTATTACTACGAAGAAGAAAACAGGGTCATGTTTCCATATCCGAGGAACACGACGATTCGAACCGGTTTATCCCAGCTGGGGCTTCCCTATCACACGACATATACAGCCGCTTAAGGCATGCATATGACTACCTTTCCCTGGATCCTCTCGCCAAGACCGGGGTTCCGCCACCCGAGAGCACAGTACACCTCCATCCAGTTCGCTAACTTGGAGGGTACACACTACTCTCGCCATCTCTCCACTCCCAGTGCGGGTTAACCGTTCTTCAAGCGAGAATAGCCAGAGTCCAGCTTCCCGGAGTATGTGATAAATACTCCAAAGTCACAACCCTAGTCATGCATCATCGGACGGTTCCTAATCGACACAGGCGGAAAGAACCCGCTTACCAGATATCCATATCTGGTGGCTCTCCAACACCGAGTCCGCCCGGTCTCAGATTATTACTTTCATCAAGAGGACATAGCCATTTGCCGCAGCAATCCGCTATTCTTCTTGAAAACAGAGCCATTGCCGAAGCAAACAGGTTACCACCTATTCTCGCAGATGACAGGAAATCATCTGACTCTATCGGTCTAAGCATTGCTAAGCAGCATAAAGCAACAACCGCATTTTTAAAACAGTGTCAAGGTACAGGAATAAATAATTCAAGGTAAGGCTATGCATCAAGTAGGAATTTGATTGAATACCGTAATGCAATAGTATAAACATAATTGTATTTAAAGCAAACGTTTTAAATACAAGGAAGTGTTTGAATGCACCGGGGCTTGCCTTGGTTGGAGGGATAAACGAACTCGGGCTCAGATTCAAGAGAGAAAACCCCTTCACTGGAGGTATCCAACCCAACCAACGAACAATCTACACGATATAATGACATGTTTTAGATGATGCTTGAATAGTAAACATGATGCTCAACTCAAACAAACAAGCTCAAAAGAGAAGACTAAAACAGATTACCCTAAAAGAACTGAGCAAACAACATTACATCGAGCATGTCCAACTTGTGTTTGTCACTGGACAAATGACCATATTTATCAAATAATCCAAAGTCACTCAAAGCTTAAAGTTATTAGGGTTTCTAAACATTTTATAACTAAGCAGGGCATTGTTACAGAACTAAAAATAGGAAAACAGGAAACAGGAAGAACTCTGCTCAAGACCCTCGGGCGGCTGAGACTCGACCATCAGCGGCACAGAGGCTCGAGCGGTGGCGTCGAGAACCACAAAACACGGCGGCGAGTCGCCGTCGATGACCAAACCAAACGGCTACCCCTCGAACTTGCTTCGGCTTGCCGAGCCGAACCTAAAGAGGTACGCTACGACTCAAACAAACTTTCAGAGACACCTCATCGAGGGTGCTTACGATCGGACAGGGCTCGACCGATCGCACACCGTCGAGAACAGACCTCAATCGAAGAACTACCCTCGATCGCTGACGAGAGACCTCGATCGAAAGAAACAAGGCCTCGACTGGAGAAGCTAGACCTCGATCAGAGACACAAGGTCTCGACCGAACCTCGACCAAGAGGCTAGGCCTCGATCGACACTACTGGGCCTCGACCTACCCTCGATCAAAGAAGCTAGGCCTCGATCGACACTCGATCCCGAGGCTAGGCCTCGATCACGACTCATAAGACAACCGCGAGCAAAACGCCCACAGAAAAGAGGCTAAAACCTACACAGCCAACCTCGTCGACGACCATGGCGGTGAACTGAGCTCGACCGCACACACATGCCGACGGACACAGGCCTTGATCAAAGGAGCTAGGCCTCGAGCAGAGACACTAGGCCTCGATCCGACCTCGATCGACCCTCGATCGAAACAACCAACAACTCCAGCAAGCTAAGCAGCCTCCAAACAATGCGAAGGGCAAGCCAAACAAACACAGAGATACAAGCAACACCCTCGATGACAGCACTGGCGGTCGACGGAGAAACTGCTCGACGCGCGCCGAAGAGAACACGACGCGCTCGAGGGCAACTACCCCTCGAGACTGACTCACGGCGGCTAGGCGAAGCTAGCACAAGACTCAGATCTTGAAAAGATCAACTACAACGACTAGACGACGAACAAACTGCCACGCCGAACAAGAACAGCGGCGGTGCTCGAGGACAGAGCGCTAAGGCTCGCTACAAGGACAAACGAGAAGAGCGGAGAGATCGAGGAGCTCACCCTGGTCACGAAGCGTTAGCAAGCGTGGCCAGAGATGAAGCCGAGACGACCGTCGATGGAGAATGCGCCGGCGGAGACGAAGAACGGCGCGGCAACGAAGATGTTCCCAGAGCTTATGGTCCACCATTTGCGAAACGGAGAACCAGACAAGACTCAGAGATGAACAAGGAGCAAGAAACATAAGATACAAAGGCAATACGGCTCCTGCGCAGCCCAATCGAAGACGGACCAGAGCGGCGGCGGTTTCGTCGGAGTTGAGGAAGACAGATCCCGCGCTGAACGAATGCGGCTTGACGACCCCAACCAACTTACCCCGAAGATGCGCAAGGTCAAGGCGAAGGCAATGACGAAAGATTGAGTGATTGGCAGCCGCTAATGAGCTCGGACGAGTTCGTCAATGGTGAAGGTGAAGTGCTCAGCGGAACAGAACGGAGCAGAGCGAAGGAGAAGTGTGGAGCAGTGGCGTGGAAAGGAAAGAAGAGAGAACGGCGTCCCGCTTTTAAAGACGGCAACGGGCTCCGCAAGATCGCCACGTACCCACGACAAGACGGGAGTCCATGGACAGGCGTTGCGCGGCTGGCGACACGTGTCGGCCAGGAGCGACGTCGAGATCGACCCCGCCATGCAGCTGCTCGAGAAAAAGACAGAACTGACCCTGCGGCTATTTTGCAAAAATGCTCAAGCTTCCAGGGGTTTTCAGGAAAAACTTTGAACACGAAAGATGTTCAAAACTTTGAGATCTACAACTTTGCTTAAACAACCACAAGTAAAAACTTTATAGATTTTGAAAATCGTGTATAGGGTATAATCCACCCCCTCGGAGAAAAGGGTTTGGATTCAAATTTTAACTTTTGAAACTTTGAAAAGGTGACCTGCATACAAACAATTGATCAACACAAGTAAGTAAATTCATTTTAGTTCAATGCATAACCAGGTTTTCAAACAAATGAATGATGCTTAATGCATATGATGACATGATCAAATTTTAATTAAGAGATTAACAAGATTAACACCCGAGGTGTTACAAGCAGCTTCCTCAGTTCGTGCCCATTACACCCGAGGGAGCTCTAGTTGCTGTTGAGGGGGAGGCCACTTTGTCTAGGCAGGCTCTCCGCTACATCTAGCAGCAGCACCCACAAGAGAACATCATCAGCGACATTGACCGTTGAGTCACGCGGTCCAGGTCCTATCTCTCTCACTTTGCTCATTTGGCTTTTGTCGCGTCTTTTGATCCCTGAGATGTTGGACACGCATTGATGGATGCAGATTGGGTTAATGCCATGCATGAGGAGTTGGAAAACTTTGAGCGAAACAGTGTTTGGGTCTTAGTGCCACCACCACCAAGTTGCCATTCCATAGGTGTAATACCCTAGTGTTAAGCATTGCATAATCCACATGATCATTGCAAATCATTCATTGCATAAGCATCATTATGAAGCATCATGGCATCTCATATTGAAACCAAGTTTAAGTTAACTTTGCTTAAAATGTTTGAAGTAAGATGAGTTTATAAAAATGATGATGCGTGTTTGTATTAAGTCTTAAAAACACCACACATATTTAACCTTGCTTTTAACCCTAGGTTTAATATGAGAAATAAAGTTTAAAAGCATTTTAAAATCATTGTCTTTTTATTTAAAAGAAAGGCTTCACATTTGGTTTTAAACCTTAATTAAAAAACTATAAAGAATTTGGCCTTGCCCTCTTAAGCAAAAAGTTAGTTTAAAATATTTGGAACAACTTTGGTATTCACACCAAATCTTGGTTTTGAGTTTTTGAACCTGTTTGAAAAAGAAACAAATCAAAACAAACAAATGAAAATAGAAAAGAAAAAGAAAAAGGAATTCCTTACCTTAGCGGGCCGGCCGCAAACCAACTGGCCCAACAACGCAAGCCAGCCCGGCCTGCCTCCTCGCGCCCGTGTTGTTCCCGCCCACGCCTAACGCGCAGCGAGCGTGCGCCTGACCGCGCGCAGACGTCGCTCGTCGCGTGGCCGCCATGCCCGCCGGCGACGCGCGCGTGACCGCCAAGCCCTGCCCGAGCCGGGGTCAACCCCGAATGGGACGCGCCTCGCTCTCCCTCCCTACATTCTGTACCCTGCCGAGCACCTCTCTCTCACGCTCACCTCACCTCGCCCTAGACCTCACGCGCACCAGAACGAGCCCCCGTAGCACTGCCGAGCGGCATCACAGCCGTTCTGGCCGCCTCGCTGCGTCGTTGTTCTCTCCATCTCCACCGCAGCTCCGCCTCGCCTCCCCGACCCTACAACGACGACCGGTAAGCCTCGATAAGGCCCTCCTTGCACCACTGCGCGAGCCCGAGCTCCGCGCCGGCTCCGCTGTGCGCCTTGCCGTGAACCGCACCCGTCGGGTCGCCGTTGGACCGCGATAGCGCGAGCGCCGTACTCGCCGTAGCACCGTGAAACCCGAGCCCCGCTTAATCGAAGTCGCCGTGGCCTGTATCGGTCGGCCGCCGTGTGACCGCGCCGCCGCTCCACCATGGACGCCAGCAAGCTTCACTCCGGCCACCGTTGCACGCGATTAGGGTTGCGCTGGGTCCGTCTCACGTAGCCGCGTCCATAGGCCAAACCGCACCACCGGAGACCTCGTCGTCGGCGAGAAATCGTCGACGAAAGCTCCGGCTCCGCCCTGTGTCACCGATGCATGGGGTCCCCCTCGCGCGGGCCCCTGCTGTCAGGCACCGGCTCCCGTAGGGAGTGGGCCGCCTTTGCCGAATGGGCCTGAACGGCCTGTTGGGCCGAAAGGCCGGAGTCCTATTTGTTTTTCGATTTTCAGAAATTGTAAAAGGCTTGTAAAAATCATATCTCACTGAATAATGATCTAAAAATCATGAAATTAATTGTTAGTACTTGTTATAAGCAGATCTACCCTGGAAAAATATTGCATGTGTGTTTTGTAGTACTTTTCTGTGTAGGATTAAATAAATCCTGAAATCGATTAAAACTGCATAAATCAATTAAGCTATTTTAGGTAAGAGTTAAAAATGTGCTTCTAGTTCCAGTAAGGCTTAAATGTTTGTTAAAAGCTAGGAAAATTATAACCTTAGTAGTTTCTGTGGAAAAATAATTATTTAGCATTTAAAATGTGTTTTGGTTGTAATCTTGTAAGATTTTTAGTAAATAGGTGGATGTATGAAATGGGTTGCAACTTTTTGTGTAGCTTTCCAGTAAGGTGTAGTAGCTGGGAAAAAATAATAGTTTGGATAATGCATCACTTTCACTGTAATCGAGTGTACTGTTTAGTACAGGTGCTAATTTAGAAGACAGGTAATATTTATAAAATGTGGCTTCATTCTTAAGTACCAAATAGTAGATGCTTTTTCCGCAAAAGAGAGTTCGACCCTCCACTACCATAAAAGCCTGCATTATCCTTGGCGTCTTTATTTTAGTTTAAGACGGGTAAGTCTAGCTGAGTACACTCGAGTACTCAGGGCTCTGTTCCCAATGTTGTTCCAGATGGACAGATGTACTACGGGTACTGCATTAACTGTCTCTACCCTGCTATGGGCAACTACTAGAACCATGGGCGATGGTCACTTCTGAAGTCTTATCTATGCTTTTGTGAGAAACGACTTATTACTGACACTGTAAGAAACTAAGTGTGTGAGTTGGTTTCAAAACTATTTCCACTGTAAGAGATTTGGTTATGTAATAACTTCCAAAATTTGTACTCTGATGTATTCGTATTTGAACCTTATGTAACGTATGAATGGTCTGTTGAACTAAAGCGATTCTCGGCTAAGATTGAGCAAGGAATGAAATTCGTCGTGGTTTCACGGACTACCGGGATTATGGAAGCCTAAGGACAAAAAATTATCACATTGGCGGTGGGTTTTTGGACTTACGTTTTTGTAATATGGGCGGTTCTTTTACAGCTGGCATCGGAGCCTTAGTTCAACGGTTACTGTTCATATGGGTATTTAAAAATACTATTTTCACTAAACTAAGAGTGTGCCAGTAGTCATGTCTCTTACGCCCAATAGGATCTAGGTGGCTTATCTAAGTACTGACTTGGGTGCATCATATTTCTATTTACTTGTCCATAAAGGTTGAAATTGTATGGGTGTTATTCACTTGAGTGGTAATGTATGGATCAGAATGCCGCTACGCCTTGGTAAGTGAGAGTTGTGAGAGCATGGTCGGATACACTGTCGATACTAGGGGAATGCTTATATGATGCTGGACCATGATCGCGTTTACACACGTTCATGAGAGAGTATCCTTGTGTGGGAGTGCCGTCTGTGATGACGATGCAGTAAATAGGACAAAGAACTAGCTACAGGTGCTTCATATGTATACTTGGGGGTGTATATATGGGAGCACTGGATTTACATTCCGCAATGCATTTATTCATACTGTGAGGGATGGGTTCAAATGAATTTTCTGCAGGTAAATAACAACGCTTTCGATTAGTACGTACAATTACGAATATAAGACAGAACGATGTATGCCACCGCCTAGTACGATATCTTACTTCTTTACTTTTTTGTGTGAGGACGTACTTTACGTGCATGCATCATATTATGTCATCATGTCATTCATTTCACTACTTTCCTCGCAAGTTAAAAATTGTTGCTTAAATTATCTGGGTATAAAAAATGATTCTTACAAACTCCCTCTTCTACCTTTGCTACAGATGGCCTGTACCAAGTCCACTGGAGACAGAGTCCCTCGCCACCAGCTTGCCACCAGGAGTCTGCGTCTCAAGAGCAAGTTTCTGGAGAAGTTTGGCATGCCCACTCTTCTTCAGAGGGTCCTCAGTGTAGTAGGATACCCAGAGGAGAAGGCACCTCACTACTATTGGAGTAAGGAGATCCTTGGAGATGGTACCTTTGTCTACGTGGAGGCCATTGTTCCACCTGGCACAGGAGACTTGCGCCTTGGAGGTTGGATGTTTGGAGGCAAGGGAAGGACGCCTTGGGAGGGTGCCTGTAGTGCAGCCTACAGGGTGCTCTTGAGCATCATTCATACCGCTCCAAAGGCTATAGCTTGTGCCCTGCCAGGGATATTCCCTAGTGACAGCCCTCACACCACTGTGTGGGAGCAGCCCAAGGGAACTGCTTTGACTGGAGGCCCAGAGGAGGGACAGAGCAGCAATGGTCCTACTATGAGCTCCATGTTTGCCATGATGACTGTCTACCATGACCTAGAAATGGGTTTTGCGCGCATGGAGGACAACTACCGTGGTGCTTGTATCGATAGGCGTGAGGTTCGCCGTGAGTGCGAAATGAATATGGAGAATCTTCAAAAGGAGCTAGAGCAGCTAAAGCTATAGAAGACCAAGCGAGAACATGACAAGGAGGTGTTGGCTCAGGATCTCTCAGTGATCAGGAATCAGAGAGAGCAGGCCTATGCAGCTATTCAGAGTAGTGAGCTTATGCTTGCTCGCACCGTGACAGAGAGGAACGCTGCATGGAATGTAGAGGACAGTCTCAGGGCCCAGTTGAACGTCGCCTACGCCTACAACGACGCGTTGCACGAGAAGGTGCACCAGTTGCACTACCAGCTTCACCCTCCTCCAGGGGCAGCTGAGGGGAATAACGCCGCGACGTCCGAGGTGGACAGTGACCATGAGTCATGTCCTTAGGTGTCTGGAGACAAGTGATAGTTAGCCTTTTGTTGCTTTTGCACCATGGTTGCATGTAACCATGTGTTGATGGATGGGATGTAAGCGTAACTTGATAACGCTCTGTACTAAAGTCTAGTGTATGTATGCTGACAAACTTGACTTTGCAATGCCGTGCTATGTGCAGTTATCCTGTTGTTTAACATAACGTGGTGATTGTGGTTGAATTCTTGTGCCTCTACTTTATTGAGTGGATTGTAATTTTTGCCATTTAATTTAGTACGGCATAACTATGTGTCACCTACAACTCCTACCTCGTTGCGGTATACTAACTTGATACTATCATAATGCAGATGCCAGAAACTCGTCGTTCCGCAGTTGGTGGTTCTCGGAATGGTGGTGCGGATCCACCGCCACCACCGCCGCCACCTCCACCTCGCAACATGACCGTTGAGGAGATCTTTGCCCAGTGGAAGTCAGCGCAACATTGAGAACCTGTAGCTCAATATGGAGGCAGTATTGCGTAACATAGCAGATAATACCCGTAGAGGTCGCGGAGATGCGGCTCCTGAGGGTAACCAGTTCAGTACCTTTAAGGAATTCATGGACACCAAACCGCCGGTGTTCAAGGAAGCAACTAAGCCGTTAGAAGCATATGAGTGGATTAACACAATGGAACAAAAGTTTCGTCTCCTACGTTTGTCAGAAACCCTGAAGGCGGAATACACAACCCACCTGCTGGAAGGTCCGGCTGGTATCTGGTGGACTCATCACCGTGCTACCTATCGTGAAGTCGAGCAGATTACTTGGGCTCGTTTCACCACCGCCTTTCGTGGTAACTACATACCGCCAGGGCTGATGGCAATGAAGGTGGGAGAGTTCATGAAGCTGACACAAGGGACCAAAACCTTGACTGAATACCTGCATTCTTTCAACAACCTGTCGCGCTATGCCACTGAGTTTGTTGACACAGAGAGCAAGAAGATTGCTAGTTTCAAGAGGGGTCTTAACCCGAAGATTCTAAAGACAGTGGGCACGTCCTCCAGGACTGTGTTCAACGACTTTGTCAGTGACTGCTTAACTCAAGAGAACCATATAACAATCTGTACACGGCATCTAAGAGCAGGAAGAGAGCTTTCGAAGCAGGTGCTTCTCAAGCCCGGACTTAGTTTGTCAACCGTACGCAATATCGTCCCCCTACACCTGGAGCAAGGTTCAGGCCACCGCAGCGCAAGCAATAGAATGCTCCAGGACCTCAGAGGAATGTTAAGCCATACAAGGTGTCCACTCCCAGTGCTAAAACAGCTTAGATTCCGCTAATAGGAGCTAACACCGTGGTGAGAGGACCGTGCTTCAAGTGTGGCCAAATGGGACACTTCGCGAAGGGTTGTACCAACCCTCCCAAACAACAGCTCAGCTACAATGCCCGGGTACACTTCACCAACCTGGATGAGATTCCTGTCGGAGAGCCAGTCACCGCCAGTATGTTCTCTGTTAATCAGTTCCCCACAGTTGTTTTGTTCGATTCTGGATCATCGCATTCTTTCATCAGTCAATCATTTGTTAAAAAGCATGAGTTAAAAGTTAAGGAATTGAAGTATGGCTATCGAATAAGTTCAGCCGAGGCTGACTTGTTGACCAACCAGATAGTAAAAGGAGTAATCCTCACAATAGCCAATCGAGAGTTTCAAATGAACTTAATAATCATGCCAGGCTTAGCTTTGGATGTCATACTAGGGATGGAATGGATGAAAGAATGGGAAGTGGTGTTGGACACTAAAAGTAGAAACGTATCTCTTAAGGATCCATGGGTAAGGGTGCTTTTCAAGTATGCTTGCCAAGGAGACTAGAGATAGTTAGCACTTCTAGTGCGCTGTATACCATTTCTCTAACAGATATCCCTGTAGCATGTGATTTCCCAGACGTCTTTCCGGAGGAATTACCTGGTCTTCCTTCAGACAGAGAAGTTGAGTTTGCTATAGAGCTTGTGCTAGGAACAACCCCAATCTCAAGGAAACCATACCGAATGCCGCCCAATGAATTAGCAGAATTAAAAACACAGCTAAAGGGTTTGCTAGATAAAGGTCTAATTCAACAAAGCAAGTCAGCATGGGGATGTCCTGCTTTGTTCGTGAAGAAAAAGAAGGACAATTCCCTGCGGATGGGTGTGGATTATCGACCATTGAATGTAGTGACCGTCAAGAATAAATATCCTTTACCTCACATCGACATTTTGTTCGATCAGTTGTCCAATGCCCGTGTCTTTTCCAAGATAGACTTAAGGTCAGGTTATCACCAGATAAAAATCAGACCACAAGACATGCCTAAGACCGCCTTTTCCACTAGATATGGACTGTATGAATATCTCGTCATGTCTTTTGGCTTGACAAATGCTCCAGCATATTTCATGTATTTGATGAACTTGGTGTTCATGCCTAAATTGGACAAGTTTGTGATTGTGTTCATCGATGACATTTTGGTATACTCCGAGAACAAGCAAGATCATGAAGAACACTTGAGGATAGTCTTAAATCGACTTAGAGAGCATAAGTTGTATGCCAAGTTTAGCAAATGTGAATTTTGGATCACTAAGTTACCATTCCTTGGGCACATCTTGTCAGAGAATGGGATCTCAGTTGACCCTAGCAAAATTCAGGAAGTGATGGATTGGAAAGCACCTACCTCGGTACTCGAGATAAGAAATTTTCTGGGATTAGCAGGCTATTATCGTCGCTTCATACCTGACTTCTCAAAGATCGCCAAACCAATGACCACCCTGCTAAAAAAGGATCAAAAGTTTGCTTGGACAGATAAATGTGAAGCAGCTTTCCACACCTTGCGGACATTGTTAACCACCACACCAGTGTTAGCCCAGCCTGACATCAAGAAGCTGTTTGATGTTTTCTGCGACGCATCAAAGACCAGTTTTGGTTGCGTGTTAATGCAAGAAGGCGGAGTCATAGCTCACGCCTTGCGCCAACTTAAGAAACATGAGGTCAACTACCCTACGCATGATTTAGAGCTTGCTGCAGTTGTGCACGCCCTAAAGATATGGAGGCATTACCTCCTGGGTAATGTGTGCAATATCTTTACAGATCACAAGAGCCTTAAATATATCTTTACCTAGTCGGAGTTAAACATGTGCCAACGAAGGTGGTTAGAGTTGATCAAGGACTACAACTTGAATGTGCAATATCACCCTGGTAAGGCCAATGTCGTGGCTGACGCCTTGAGCAGAAAGTCACACTGCCAAATAGTACAACCTCTGTTTGAAGATCGGTTCAACTTAATGCACTCAGAAGTTCTGTTCAACATTCGGCTTAGTTGTACACTAGAGAGTGATATTATCGAGCAACAAGTCTCAGATAAAGGGATTTCCCATATCAAAACGAAAGTACGGGAGGGCTTAGCCAAACAATTCCGTATTGACGAGAGAGGTGTATTGTGGTTCAATGATTGTCTCGTCGTGCCAAAGAATTGAGAACTCAGAAACATAATTCTGGATGAAGCTCATCGTTCCAAACTATCAGTTTATCCTGGTAGCAATAAGATGTACCATGAATTGAGATCAAGATTTTGGTGGACCAAAAAAAGAAATAGCTGCCTGTGTCGTTAGATGTGATGTCTGTTGTAGAGTGAAGGCCATTCACCTCAGACCTGCCAGACTTTTGCAGTCCTTACCAATTCCAATCTGGAAATGGGATGACATCAACATGGACTTCATCATAGGTCTTCCGACTACACGTAAGGGAAATGACACAATTTGGGTGATCGTGGATCGACTCACCAAGTCGGCTCACTTTTTACCAGTCAAGACCACAGATAGGCCACCGTAATACGCTAAAAAATACTTTTCAGAGATAGTCAGATTGCATGGGTGCCAAAGACAATAGTCTCGGACCGAGGTCCTCAGTTCACCGCTCACTTCTGGGAGCGGTTACATAAGTGTTTGGGTACTAGTCTAGTACGCAGTTCCGCGTACCACCCTCAAACCTCAGGCCAAAAAGAAAGGTTAAACCAAGTGCTAGAAGATATGTTGCGTGCTTGTGTGATATCTTCAAGAGGTTCGTGGGAATCATGGTTACCTTTGATAGAGTTTTCTTACAATAACAGCTACCAAGAGAGTATCAAGATGGCTCCATTCGAAGCTTTATATGGTCGCAAGTGTAGAACACCTGCAAATTGGGTGGAACCTGGAGAAAGAAGATTTTATGGCATTGACTTCGTAGATGAGGCCGAAGAGAAAGTTCGTACCAAAATATGAAGGCAGCTCAGTCACGACAGAAGAGCTATGCGGATAAACGATGGAGACCCTTGACTTTTGAAGTAGGTGACCATGTGTATTTGAAGGTGTCACCCATGAAGGGGGTAAAACGTTTTGGCGTGAAAGGGAAACTCGCACCAAGATACGTAGGACCCTACAAAATTCTAGAGAAAAAGGGAGGGGTGGCCTACAAATTAGATTTGCCAGAAGAGATGGGATCTATCTTTCCAATATTTCATGTATCCCAATTAAAGAAATGCTTAAGAGTACCTGAAGAGGAGGTGCCTATCAAGAACCTCAAGCTGAAATTAGATTTGACCTATCAAGAGTACCCAGTAAAAGTACTAGATGCAAAGGATCGTGTGACTCGTAACTGAGTTACTCGAGTTTACAAAGTACAGTGGAGTTACCATGATGAAGGAGACGCAACTTGGGAGACAGAAGAGTATCTCAGGGAAGTCTACCCCAGCTTTTGTGACTAGTGGTTAGTACCTAAATCTTGGGACAAGATTTTCTTAAGGGGGGGGAAGGGCTGTAACACCCTAGTGTTAATCATTGCATAATCCACATGATCATTTCAAATTATTCATTGCATAAGCATCATTATGAAGCATCATGACATCTCATATTGAAACCAAGTTTAAGTTAACTTTGCTTAAAATATTAGAAGTAAGATGAGTTTATAAAAATGATGATGGGTGATTGTATTAAGTCTTAAAAACACCACACATATTTAACCTTGCTTTTAACCCTAGGTTTAATATGAGAAATAAAGTTTAAAAGCATTTTAAAATCATTGTCTTTTTGTTTAAAAGAAAGGTTTCACATTTGGTTTTAAACCTTAATTCAAAAACTATAAAGAATTTGGCCTTGCCCTCTCAAGCAAAAAGTTAGTTTAAAATATTTGGAACAACTTTAGTATTCACAACAAATCTTGGTTGAGTTTTTGAACCTGTTTGAAAAAGAAACAAAATCAAAACAAACAAATGAAAATAGAAAAGAAAAGAAAAAGGAATTCCTTACCTTAGCGGGCCAGCCGCAAACCAACCGGCCCAGCAGCGCAAGCCAGCCCGGCCTACCTCCTCGCGTCCGCGCCTCACGGGCAGCGCGCAGACGCCGCTCGCCGTGTGGCCGCCATGACCGCCGGTGACGCGCGCGTGGCCGCCAAGCCGTGCCTGAGCTGGGGTTAACCCTGAATGGGACGCGCCTCACTCTCCCTCCCTCCATACTGTCCCCTGTCGAGCGCCTCTAGCCCTCGCTCTCGTTTGCACCAGAGCGCGTCGCCGCAGCACCGCCGAACGGCATCACCGCTGTTCCGGCCGCCTTGCAGCGCCGCCGTCCCTTGCCGAGCGCCTCTCGCTCTCGCGCTTGCCTCACCTCGCCCTCGCTCTCGCGCGAACCAGAGCCAGCCGCCGCAGCACCGCCGAGTGGCATCACTGCCATTCCGGCCGCCGTCCTCTCCATCTCCACCGCAGCTCCGCCTCGCCTCCCCGACCCTGCAACGACGATCGGTGAGCCTCGGTAAGGCCCTCCTCGCCCTACCGCACGAGCCCGAGCTCCGCGCCGGCTCCGTCGTGCACCTCATCGTGAACCACACCCCTCGGGTCGCCATTGGACCGCGATAGCGCGAGCGCCATACTCGCCGTAGCACCGCGAAACCCTAGCCCCGCTTAATCGAAGTCGTTGTGGCCTGTATCGGCCGACCGCCGTGTGACCGCGCCATGGACGCCGGCGAGCTTCACTCCGGCCACCGTTGCACGAGATTAGGGTTGCGCTTGGTCCGTCGCGCGTAGCCACGTCCGTAGGGCCAAACCGCACCGCCAGAGACCTCGCCGTCGGCGAGAAATCACCGGCGAAAGCTCCGGCTCCGCCCTGTGTCACCGACGCGTGGGGACCCCCTCGCGCGGGCCCCTGCTTTCAGGCGCCGGCTCCCGTAGGGAGTGGGCCGCCTTTGCCGAATGGGCCTGAACGGCCTGTTGGGCCAAAACGCCGTAGTCCTTTTTTTTTTTCGATTTTTAGAAATTGTAAAAAGGCTTGTAAAAATCATATCTCACTCAAGAATGATCAAAAAATCATGAAATTAATTGTGAGTACTTGTTATAAGCAGATGTACCCTAGAAAAATATTGCGTGTGTGTTTTGTTGTACTTTTCTGTATAGGATTAAATAAATCCTGAAACTGATTAAAACTTCATAAATCAATTAAGCTATTTTAGGTAAGAGTTAAAAATGTGGTTCCTATTCCAGTAAGTCTTAAATGATTGTTAAAATCTAGGAAAATGATAACCTGAGTAGTTTCTGTGGAAAAATAATTATTTAGCATTTAAAATGTGTTTTGGTTGTAATCGTGTAAGATTTTTAGTAAATAGGTGGATGTATAAAAAGGGTTGGAACTTTTTGTGTAGCTTTCCAGTAAGGTGTAGTAGCTGGGAAAAATACTAGTTTGGATAATGCATCACTTTCACTGTAGTAAGTATTTTTAAGTATTAATTATTCTTAAACTTGTTAATTTTGTGCAGAATAAAGTACTGTCCCTTTTAACTTGGAAAAATTTGAGTATGCTAGTTTGCCTCTGAGTAACATACTGTAATTTTTGTAGAATTTAACAAACTGTTTTCATAGGGTGTGTAGTTCTCTAATTTTCTAGATAATTAGAGTGCTCCTAAGAAAGGTGGGAATAGTTAATTAAGCTTTGGTGTATCTTTGAAGCACTAATTAACCAGCTGAGTTACCAATCTGAAACTACACCCTGCAGTTAGTATTAGTCTCTTGTGTTAGAAGTTGACTTGCTTAATTACAATTATAATAGAGAACTACATGCGAAGAAATTTCCACCTACTCGGAAAACACTAAAGAAAGGAACATCATGAGCATATCACATTTTAACATATTCATCGTCTTGCATCGGTTAATAATATACCTTGTCTCATACCATTGTATATACGCATCATACAAGATCGCATGAGGAAGCACAATACGACCTTCCCTAGGAGCAGGACGAAGCCAGTCAACATGGAGCGAACGAAGGGCACGTGAACGAGGAACCAGAAGATGAACTCCAGGAGTGTCTCGATCACCAGCCTAGCTCTTTCGAGAAAGGCAAGCCCCGGTGCATCTTAACTATATTTTATGATATCCAATTTACTAAGTTATATATATACTTGTTGCATTAAGTATAGGAGTTGGGTGAATCTAATTGTTGCATATTACCCTCCTTGCTTTTGATATCCTTATATCCCTGTTAACCTGTTAGCATAGTAAAGATAGATGCTTAGCCCTGCTAATTAAATATGACTCCCTCGGTAACACAAGTCACGTATTGCTCTACGTGGCGAAGCCGGGGTATGAAAGATATCGTGATATGGAAAGGCAACCGGGAAGGTTGATAAATTGTCCGGCCGTAGGATACCGGTAACATCTAGGAGAGTTGTGCGCCCTAGGCTAGTAGTTTACGGACGTGTCTGCCTTTTGGTGGGCCGATCGGGGGTGTCCCTCTTGTCATGTTGAACGCATGCCTCAACCCTTAGCTGGCAGGATAACTCGTTCGAGCCACGAAACCTACCTACTGGCCGAACCAAGAGCGAACCTAACCGCAATCCGGTGCGGGGTGACGAGGACGCGGAGTGTAAGGCCGAGGCCTGGCTAGCTGATCCCTAGTCAGGAGGGACCGGGTGCCGAGCGGATCTTGGTTTTGTTGGGGGTTAGGGGCCGTTCTTGGTTTGAAAGGTAGAATAGGCGACTGTCGCGCCCCCGTTCAAGGGCTGCGAAGTTTGGGTGAGGAATAAAACCTCTAGCTGGATAGGAATTCGATTCGAATCGCGGTCTCTCCCCGTTTGAGAGAACTTGACAATTGCTACACTGGCGTGGGAACAATTAATTACTTGAATGGTTCCGATGGAATGATATGATGAGACCAGAAGGGCAAACTGGTCACGCTATGATTAATCGAGTGTATTGTTTAGTACAGGTGCTAATTTAGAAGTTAGGTAATATTTATAATATGTGGCTTCATTCTTAAGTACCAAATAGTAGATGCTTTTTCTGCCAAAAGAGAGCTCGACCCTCCACTACCAGAAAAGCCTGCGTTATCCTTGGCGTCTTTATTTTAGTTTAAGACGGGTAAGTCTAGCTGAGTACACTCGAGTACTTAGGGCTCTGTTCCCAATGTTGTTGCAGATGGACAGATGTACTATGGGTACTGCATCACCTGTCTCTTCCCCTGCTATGGGCGACTACTAGAACCATGGGCAATGGTCACTTCTGAGGTCTTATCTATGCTTTTCTGAGAAACGACGTATTACTGGCACTGTAAGGAACTAAGTGTGTGTGAGTTGGTTTCAAAACTATTTCCGCTGCAAGAGATTTGGTTATGTAATAACTTCCAAAATTCATACTCTGATGTATTCGTATTTGAACCTTATGTAACGTATGAATGGTCTGTTGAACTAAAGCAATTCTCGGCTAAGATTGAGTAAGGAATGAAATCCGTCGTGGTTTCACGGACTACCGGGATTATGGAAGCCTAAGGACAAAAATTTATCGCATTGACAGTCGGTTTTTGGACTTAAGTTTTTGTAATTTGAGCGGTTCTGTTACAATAGGAACCAAGTGGGTTTTCAAAAACAAACAAAGTGAGGACGGGATGATAGTGTGTAACAAGGCTAGGTTGGTAGTGCAAGGCTTTTGTCAAAAGGAGGGAATAGATTATGAGGAAACCTTTGCTCTCGTTGCCCGTTTAGAAGCCATTAGAATCCTTTTAGCCTTTGTCGCTTCTAAGGGGTTCAAACTTTTTCAGATGGGTGTTAAGAGTGCTTTCTTGAACGGGTACATAGAGGAGGAACTGTATGTTAGGCAACCTCCTGGTTTCAAAAATCCAAAGTTTCCAAACCATGTTTTTAAACTCCACAAAGCTTGTGTATCATATTTCTTCTTTTGGTTTTTATTTGACCTTTCTTTTGCTTCTTAGTTTGTTTACATTGCATTTTGCATCTCATTGCATTTGTGACATAGTTCATTTTGAGCTTCATACCTATATCCGATATAATAAAACTATGCTCTGTTTGAGGTTCTTTATGTGTCTATGGTGTTTCTTAACTTAGACTCTCTTTGATCTCTTGATACACAATAGAGCTAAGTTAGAAAAGCTTTAAAACTGATTTTCTTGGGGATATTACCTCGGCATATCCCTAGTGACCTTATGGGCCTACCGACTAGAAGTCGGCCCAGCTCGCGAGGCCCTGCGGCACGTGACCAGCCTGTCGTGCTCGCCAGGGACTCCGAGGAAGTCTTGCTCTCCAAGGAAGATCCTAGTAGATAGACTCGGATCCCTTGCCTTAAGGGACCGATCGTAATCTGTTAGGATATGGAAACTGTAACCCTGCTCCCCGACTATATAAGGCGAGCAGGGACCCCCTCGAAAACAGGCTCTTAGATTTCATCTACACCATGTGTAACCTAATACTCATATCAATCCAGCCACCAAAACACAGGATGTAGGGGATTATGGGGATTTGTCTACCTAAACCTGCATAAATCACCGTGTCTACTCTCTCTGTGTTACGCTTGATCGCCATCGCCACACCTCTGTGTACCGTACACAGAAGAGGTCCCCTGTGTTACACCTCTGTCTACTACCCTACGGGCCACATCATGGCGGCCGCGGTCCAGGTGAATAAAGGGGTCCCCCCCCCGAAATTTTTCGGCCAAAATCCCACAACAGAAACCACTCCCGAAACCCTCTGAGGGAGCACCGCGAAGTTCCCCCCGATACGACGACGAAGAGTATGACAATCCCCCATGCGAT
>CM039119.1:28438443-28536025 GCA_022036555.1 Microstegium vimineum | reverse complement strand
GGTAGAGGCCGGGGGGTCGTTAGTTCGACCCCTCGTCCATCCTTCGTTCGTCGAGGTAGGAGCCGGGGGGTCGTTCGCTCGCCCCCTCGGTCCGTCATTTATCGTCGAGGTAGGAGCCGGGGGGTCGTTCGCTTGCCCCCTCGGTCCGTCATTTATCGTCGAGGTAGGAGCCAGGGGGTCGTTCGCTCGCCCCCTCGGTCCGTCATTTATCGTCGAGGTAGGAGCCTGGGGGTCGTTCGCTCGCCCCCTCGGTCCATCTCTTGACGTCGAGGTGGGGGCCGAGGGGTCGTTCGAATGACCCCTCGTCCGTCATTCGGCGTCGAGGTGGGCCGGCCCGTGACTTGTCGCCACAGCTGGTGTAGAGGGGGCCCTCGAGCGATGGGCCGTGCCTTACTGAGCAGTGGGCTAGTCCCTTCCTTAAAAATAGTTGCTATGTTTAGCGTTAATTAATCAAAGGGTTTAGGGTACCCCTTACCTTCGTACCCGACACCTGTAATCGTCATTTTAGCTATCATTTCTGTTTCCTAGGCCTTTGTTCGTTACCTATCGTGTTTGTTGGATCATGCATTTGGGGGCCGCCATCGTGCGACTCTCGCATTTCTTCCTCGCACCCCCATGATCTAGGATGTGGAAGTGAGCAGCCTCGTGTCTTTCCTTGATGGACGAGATCGAGCGCTCGGCGAGCTGCAATTGGGTAGTCTAGGAGAGACCCTAGGTCCTCATCCGTGGAGGCATGCACCGGCGGAGGTCCATCGTGGACCGATCTCCATTCTCAACAATCGATACGTATAGTACCCGGGTCTATTCGCTAGGATCCGAGGGCTCAATGCCACCCCTCGAGGGGTTTACCACGTATTCTGTTATCTATTGGAGCCTAAACACGTTTACTAAGTGCGTTCGACATGAAGACATCTATGTTCCAGCCGCTAGGGCCCACTTAGCAACGTCCCTCACTCTTCGATTTCGACCGGGGAGGCTATCGAACCCTCGGAGCTGGCCAGCCCAAGATCCCTCGCCCTTGTTGTTTTACCTGGGTTTGTGTTGTAGTGGGCGAAGGGGTCAACGGCCCGTTAGGTTTTACATATGAGGGCGGCGAGCGGTGCGAGTTGCCGTTTTCTATAAAAGCTTGCCGCTGCCGCCGCCTACCCTGCACTTTGGATACAAAAAATACAGCGGGTTGGAGAAATTTCTTCGGGCGAGCGTGCTTACCAGCCAGTCTAACCTCTTTCGTCGACCATGGCGCCTTGGCTGTTCGGCTCGGCTGCTGGAGCTAGTGCGAGAGGGGACTCTTCCCCCTCCCTCTGATTCGTCATGGTGGCTGCTACCTGAGGATGACCTTCCCCTAGCCCACCAGAGGGCTATGTTGTTTCCTTCGTCGAGTTCCATCAGCGCGGGTTGGGCGCGCCTCCGCATCCCTTCTTCCGAGGTTTGCTTGACTACTATAAGCTCGAGTTTCATCATCTTAATCCCAACGGTGTCCAGCAGATTTCAACCTTCGTGGCTTTTTGCGAGGGGTATTTGGGGATCGAAGCTCATTTCAATCTATGGCGGTGGCTATTTTCCGTGGATTTCATAAAGGGGCAGCCTATGGGTTGTGACAGTATCAAGCTTAGATCTGGACGTGCGGGAGACTTCATCGCTGTGCCTACAAGGTCGGCGAATAAAGGCTGCCATACGTCGTGGTTCTACCTTTGTAACGACAAAAACGCCCCATTCCCCCGCTACACTGGGGTGCCTCTCGTCTCTCGCTTCCGCACTTTTTATCATGGGATTGACGACAAGGCCTTGAAGCAGCTCGAGGACGCCTTCCGTGCTATTCGGATCTTAAAGGAAGTCGGCATGTGTTCGTGTGACGTGACTGGCGGTTATTTTTCCAAAGGGGTGGTGCCTTTGTGCCAGCGGGTGCTGATGTTATTTCAGATGGCAAGGGACGCGTCTCCTAAGGGGACGGTAATCGCTATAGAGGTGGTGGATGCGGATGCCGTGGTAGCGCGCGTTCGGCTTGTCACCGGAGTGGCCGATGCTTCTTACCCCATCAATGGCATTCCCAGGATGCTCCCTGACCCGAGCATGATGACCCTGGTATTTTCTAATTCCTCTTTCTTTTTACTAGCGGAGCATTGTCTTTCTGTTTCCCGCTGCTGACTGATTGGAAGGTGGTTTCGGCAGGTTGGTCATGTGGAAATCCGTCCTAGTCGTCCCCCTCTTCTGACCGTCGTGTCAAGGCGGGCGAACAGGGAATGCAACGAGGAGGGTCAAGTGCGGAAATCTCACCGGAGCGCTCGCCACGTTCGGAACGAGGACCAGAAAAAGCGAGAGGAGAAGGGAGAGGAGGTTTCGTCGGCGTCAGAGGATACCGACGACGAGGATGATGATTCCTCGGATCTTGAGGACTTCCCCTCTCATGAGGTGGGTGGTACGTCATCGCAATCTAGACCCTCAGGATCTCCCCCGGATGCCAGCCCGCCCGAGGTGGTGGAGGTTTCGTGTGACGTTGCGGCGACAACCTTGGAGCCCCCGCCGACTGATTTCACCAGGTCGGGATCGGGCGATGCGCCCGCCGCAACGTCCTCCATGCCCCCACCGTCCCTTGAGGATGCCCCTGTCCCGACGCCACCGGCTGCCTCCGCATTTGAAGATGCAACACAGGTGCCAGGGGCAAGTCACGAGGACCGTCCGGTGCCACGGGCGTCTTCTCGCAAGCGCAAGCCGTCGTTTCTGGGCTCGGTACTGTCGGGTGTCCAGCCGAAGCGTCTTGCGTTGGGCTCGAGGTAAGCTCGGCCTGACATGCTTTGGTCTCTGGACAACTTGTCTTGCCTGCTTCATTGTGTCTTTTCTGTAGCCGGGGCGTTGGTCGCCTAACCTTAGCTCCGACGAAGAGGTTGGCCGCCTCGCGTCCCTGAGGCCCGTCTGGGAGCGCGGAAACTACCCTGTCGGGCGGCGAGGTCGTGTCTGCAGGCTCAAGTGGCGCGGAGAACAAAGCTGGTGCCACTGCTCTGCCCGGGACCGGCGTGCTTGTTGTTGGTTCCCCTTCGGCGGCCACCAAGGCTATTCTGCCCCCTGTGTTTGTGCCTAGGGTCCCAACTTTGTCCCTAGCTGAGTTCCGCCCGGGCGTTGGAGTGGTCCCCGACCCCACCGCGGCGTCGGAGGTGATTGAGATTCTTCCACCCTTTCAAATGGCCCCTGGGGATGTAGCTGCGAGGCCTTGGAACCAGCACGGCCACCCCATCCTTTGGAACCGACCAAGCGACCCTAAAGTCGTGTTTGCTTTGGATGACCGGCTCGAGAGTACCTATCTACAGGCGGTTCACCAGGGTGTCCAGGATATGACGAGGGTTTGGGATGACGTGATTACTCCCAACATGGAGGTGACCCGCTCAGATTTTTAGCCTAGTTTTGTTTGGCTTTTTGTGGCGTTTCCTCATACTTCTTTTTCCACAGGCGATATGCGAGTGTAGCACTCTTAAGTTGGCTTTCCTTCGTGGGGAGTCCGGGGTTTGGCGGGCTGCTGCCGCAGATCGTCAGCGAATCGCTGTTCTGGAGGCCGAGCTGGTCGAGGCTCGAGGGTAGGCTCATGATGCCCGTCAGGCCGAGGAAGAAATGTGTCGGAGTTTTGAGACCCAGGCAGCTGCTCATGAGGCTACTAAGAAGAAACTGGAGGAGACCGAGGAGCTTGTGACGCGCCTAGAGCGCGTTCGGACGTTGGTTCTGGATCGGGTGCAGGTGGAGAAGAACCACCGTCATCAGGCTGAGGAGGAAAGGGACAAATATCGTGACTCCGTTCTTGCCCGGGATGCCGAGTTGCAGCACGAGCAGAGGGAGATCAGTCGCCTGGAAAATGACGTGGTCGTGGCCCGGGAGGTCGCCGATCGCATAGCTTACCTCGCAAAAGAGCTAGAAGGTTCGTGTCTCCTCTGGAGTGTCTTTTCTTACGTTGTTATTTGCCTGGTTGGTTAACCCTGTAATTTCCAGATGCCAAGGGCCGGCTGGATTCGCAAGCGGCTTGTGAGGAATGGCTCCAGAAAGAGGTGGTCGAGGCCAAGACGCTTGCAACGGAGTCCTCTAGCTCACGGGCAAGGCTCGAGGGAGTTATGATCTCCGCCATTCAAGACCTTCAGGTTCCTGTTGACCTTGAGATCTCCCTTGAGATGGCCGTCTCCAGCTTGCCTGGTCGAGTCGATGAGTTTATCAAGACCGGGGTAAGGAGGGGCGCACTGCGAGCAGTGTATCATGCACTCTCATTATCCTGAGCTAGGTTACCCGACGATGGGTCTGGGATGGTGTCCTGAGACCACCCCTTCGTTTGCGGCCGAAATTGAAGAGGAGATGGAGCCCGTTGTGGCCGGGATGCTTCGGACGTTGGAAGACGAGGCCGTCGGCGAAGAGGTGGATGACACCCCTAACGCTCCCGAATAGGTCCTGGAACACTGATTGCAGCCTTTAGGCCCTTCTGTGGTTTATGCCCGTGCTGGAATGGTTGCTACGAACTTCGGACATGTTCTCCTTTTCTTTTGTTTTTCTCGTGTCGGACATCTTACGTTTCCTAGGTATTGTGTAGCCCCCTGGTTAAGGGCTTCCTTCGCACGGTGTGTTCCAAGAGGGAGACCTTTATCTGGTGTGTTATCACTGTTCGTGGTTATTATTGGTTTGGACGAGTGTGGCGGGATGAGCCTCCCTGAGGCCGGCGGCCCCGGGGATCAACGTCTTCGCTAAGTCCATCCAGACTATCGGCCTGACCAAGGAAGTTAGCCTTTCTGGCCCAGGCTCACCCTAAATATCGGGGCCCTCGTGGGTCACAGGTGTAACCATGGTGCTCTTGTTGCGCCGTGGGCTTGGGAAAAATTGAGCACACTTCGGCTGTCCCTTAGGACTTTCGTGGGATATTTTGCGCTAACAAATAGGATCAACGACCAACATAAACCGTTCGATTCATGGAATATAGTCGGAGAAATTGCTATTAAAAATAACGGTAGACTCTGACCATCTAGGGGAAACGGGAACAACGGGGGTGATTGTGTATACCTCTTGTTGGGCGACCTTTCACTGATGGCTGGGATCGCGTGCCGCCGGGTTGCCGCGGATTGTCGACGCTCCATTCGCTGGAGCGTAGCTATCATTCCATCCTCTGTCGTTCTCTCCGTCGTCCTTTTTCTTCTTCACCCACTTCTTCTTCTTCAACCCCCCACTAAGGAATTTCTTCACGAGGTAGCAGTCTTTGAGAGGGTGTTTTACGGGGGTTGCATGGTTCGGACAGGGTTGTCCCAACATTTTTTCGAAGTGGTGTGTTCAAAAGAGGATAAGTTGGTCCTGATGACTCCTCAACTACTATCTATTGCGAGGATGGTGGCGGCTCCCTCAGCTGGATGTCCCACCAAGGCCAAAGGATGAAATTGTTTATAGCCTGTCCGAGTTTGTCAATGACCTTGGGACCGGGGATGTCTAAAATCTCGTCCTCATATCCTTGGACCACGGTCAATACTTCTACTCTATAGTAGTCTTCAGAAATGTCAGCATCGTGGTACTTGCTTCCTAGGATCGCTTTTCCGATGGCTACTTCCCTTGTATGATGATTGTTAATGCCATATCTTTGGACTCGGGAGCAAGCTACGATAGTAACAATGTCATCAATCGGATATTGAACCTTATTGCCTGTAGACGCGACACTTGTTGGTACCTCGATTGGTATCTGTTGGGACACCACTGGGACTAGCTGCATCTGGGGTGATTGAGTGCTCATTTGTTGATTTGACACTGCACTCGCCTTTTTCTGCATCAAATCAGCAGGAGGATCTTGTAGCAATTTCTATATAAACTCTGTGAACTCTTTCTTAGCCTCCTCCTTCAAATAACTAGCCATTTCTTCCTTGTATCGATCATGTTTCCTGTACTCACCTTTCCACTGAGGGCCAAATCCATCCTTCCATCCTTCTTTGGATGAGACTCCTCAAACACGGCCAGGATGCTCGGGATTACCTAGGCCCTCACTAAGGATGTCCCTCTCTCTTTGTGGCTTTAATTTACCTTCCTGCTGCTTGGCTGCCACCACAAAGATGTTCTTTGCTACTTCTTCATCCTGAGGGTCATCAAAGGATGCCGTCCGTTTCCTTTGGTTCGCAATCCTGAATCTAATTCGTGGACCTTTCACCAACTTGTTCGACACAGAGCCGATAACCCTTCGCCTTCTGTGCAGCGTCTTCTTCTTGTCATTTGGGAGCCTGACGCTGATAACCACTTGTGCCTAGACGGTGGTGGTACTTATTCTTCTTAGCAAGAGCGGTGTTGGCTTCACTTAGAGCTAAGAAGTCTACCTCACTCCTCTGCTCTAGAAAGACTACCCACTCCCTTTAGAAATCTTGTATTTTGTTGTAGGATCCAACCCTTTCTTGGCAAACTTGGTATTCAACTCAGACCTCCAGTCTCGGAAACTAATAGCACACTGCTTCAATGTGAAGTCCTTGATCAGTGCCTCTGGTATGTTCCGAGGAAACTGGAACCTCGTCTTCATTTTATCCCAAATTCTTGTCTTATCATCCTCCGATACACTGGACCAGTGCTTGTTAGTGATGTCAAGAATGTCCCTAACATAGAAGCCAATTGCATTCCGGTACTAGGCTAGGGCCTCCTAAGGAGCTATGGGCTGTCCGATCGGGCTGACTTCTAAGATGGCATATACGTCGTATGGAAACCTGTTCAATCCTCTCTTGCCTTGTTTGCCACTGCTCCACTTCCATTTCCTTGATCTCTCAATGTTCGCGGTCAGTTTGGGTGCGTCTTCGGCCTGTGCCGCTTCATGCTATGAAATCAGCTCTTGCATATGGGACAATGCCCTCTAAATATAGACATCGTGAATATAATTAATTATGGGACATCACTTTGAGATATTTAGGGGACATCACTTCGGGATAATGATATACAAACATGAAAACACAGATTAATTACTTCGTTGGCATATGGATTATAATCAGGGTCACATTGCAATTCACGATGAGTCTTCCTCACTTCAGGAGGCTCCATATCGTCGCTAACGCTGTCGTATTCCGGAGTAGAGTCCGACGATGCTTGGCCTGTGTGGTCCTACGCTGGGGCTTTTTCCATGTGAATAGACCCTTGTGCTTGGTCCTTGATTGGAGATGTCATCGTGGAAATCTAATAAAGGATAGGCATATACATATAAGTTATTATAATCATATATATATATACATATACTATTGGGGATATTACCTCGGCAGACCAGCCCATCGTGCTCGCTAGGGACTCTGAAGAGCCTTGCTCGCCAAGGCAGATCCCAAAAGATAGACACAGTTCCTTTGCCTTAAGGGACCAATCATAATCTGTTAGGATATGGAAACTGTAACCCTGCTCCCCAGATATATAAGGCGAGCAGGGACCCCCTTGAAACACAATCTCTTAGATCATCTACACCTTGTGTAACCTAATACTCATATCAATCTAGCCACCAGAACATAGGACGTAGGGTATTACGGCGATTTGCCGGCCTGAACCTGTATAAATCGTCATGTCTACGCTCTCTGTGTTACGCTTGATCGTCGTCGCCACACCTCTGCCTACAATCTACTACTGTAGGGTACCCCTAGGTAGACTGCGATGCATATTTCGTCGACAGTTGGCATGCCAAGTAAGGGGTGTGTGCAACGACTCCATGGCTCATCAAGCGATCACTTTCCCGGATTTGATGGTCCTCCCGGCAGCTGGCACCGTGTTCCAGATTGGATCTATGACCTAGACCATTAGATCTTCATCACGTACGCCAGACATCCCTTTAGCCGTATGCCAACCCGCCATGCCGAAGTACCACCAATAGAACGCCATCGACATTGACAATCTGATCGACGCTAGCGACCGCTCCAACGCTAGCATCGTCAACTGCATCGATCTCGTGCAAATGGCACGATGTCGGCTCTCCGGCCACCATGGACACCAACCACGTCGCCACTATGCCCTGACAAAGACAACAACCGCAGCGACCAGGGGCGCTTGCCCTCCCCGATGATGCCTCACGGGCTCCACAACCAGGCGGCCTCCGTCCAGCGCCAGATGCTCCTTGAGTTCTCCGACCAGGCCCGGGTCCCTCCCGCCGTCAACATGGTTGTCATCGCGGGGGTCCCCAGTGTTGATATTTGTTAACGCAGATAGAAGAATCACTGGGAAATAATCTACAAGCGCATGAATACCGATGAGCACTTCACCCGGGAGATTATCCAAAGTATCGTAATTTGTTTTTCCGTAGGGAGAAAGGGTGCATCTGACTAACCAAATCTATGATATTAACCTTTAGGCTACAAACAAGGTGATTTTCATATGAGTGATTAGAGAAGACCGCGACTGTACTCTCGTTCTAGTCTATATAAGATATGTGTTATTATTCTATTGGGGAGAATCGTCGAGATAAGAGACACCTTAAAGGATGCTTAGAACGCGGCCTATAAACCCTACCGATCCTTCTAACGGGATTGTGGGATCCAAAGGTATCTACAGAATTATCACGTTCCGAGCTACTACCACAGATCCGGCTAGACAGGGGATATCTATGAGTATCCTAGCTTAAACACCATGTTTACGCTAGAGATGATTACCCTACTCTCTACGCGAAGAGAATAAAGTAAACTCACAAACCAAAGAATAATAAAACAGAGAACTTACTAGAATTAGAAGTCGAAATACCAAAGAAATCCTAGGAGCAAGCCTCGGGTTAGGAGACTTGATCCCGTCGATACAAACTGGAGAAGAGACACCGACAAGCCGGGCTTCCTCCAATCCATATCTCCACTCTAACTCTCTCAATCTAGAAGAGTAAACTCTAATCTCATATAGAAACTAAGGGTAGTTTCTCTTGAATGCTAAGCCCTAGAGAATAGATCCATAAGGGATCCTCTCTGGCGAATCCTCTGTGGAAAATATGCAAATGAATAATGGAATGCCTTTAGCCAGGGGGCGTGGGTCTTATATAGCCCCCTCAAATGATCGTCAACCGTCGGATCAAACCGACCTTAATGGAGGGTTTAGATTGATCCTCAAAGGCAGTGGAACCCTAATCCACGAGGCAGAGCCTCATTGGCCCTTAGCCCAGGGCGGCCTCCCTAGGAGGGAGGGTACTCGCCCTACCCTGCTGACAGGTGGGCCCCTCCTTCTAGGGGGTGGTTCTGGAGTCTTCTAGATTGCTCTTTTTCATTCGAAGGTGATATGTGTCTATGTAATCCTTACTTGTGGGCATCTTTTGCTCTTTTGTAGTTGTCTCCCTGCAGAAATAGATAAACACCAAAACTTGTGGAATTCTATCAATTAAAACCCTATGTCTAGGTGGTGTGTTGCAAATATATCCTTTCTTCTGCTTAGTTAACACTTAGAATTGATACTTAAGAGGTGTCAACAAGCTCCCCCATACTTAGGCTTTTACTCGTCCTCGGGAAAAGGATGGTTAAAACATAAGATTAAGGTTTAGACATCAATAGTAGAATGTTCCTTTTATACCTATACTGCAGGAGTTTTAGTAGAGTCACCATATTACTATGAGCAGTTGAGGAATAAAGTAGCTAGAAGTAGAGACCCTTCATCTTTCAATCTTGTCACTTGGAGTTTTTGCATGTTTAGCTTACTTTTTTCCTGGTGCTCTCAGATTGCTCATAAATGAATCTCAAAAAGTATAGGTAAATGTGGAATACTCACCTTGCATGTATTGTCTGGTCAAACCGGGATCCGAGGAGAATAATGCCATACTCTTAGATCAAGACTTGTTGGTCAAATTTTATTATAATGTCATCTCTTGCTGGTGTATTGCTATTAGAGGAACCATGGGCTATCGTTATTATTGTATTTTTTTCAGGTGGGTGCTGAAGTACCCCTAATTCTACTGTCGGACTTGTGCCCATTTTTTCTGCGAGGTTGTCGGACATTTTGCCTATTTTTATTTCCTCGAATTTAATATTTTTGTATAGCTCATGCCTCTAATGCAATACTACTTTGGAAGAGTGAATCTTTTGTGTTTGTAATGTATGAATGAAGCCTTGATCTGCGGAGTATGATAAAATTCTAACAAGGATCCACACGATTCGAAGAAACTCAGTACAAAATAAGTAGCCTTTTGGCTTTTGATTGGTAAGTGTAAAGTATATATGGGATGGTAGTTATTTATTTTAAAGAAATTCTCCAAGTGATAGAGATTATGAATAATTAAGTTCTCATATTCTACCATCTCACATTCCACAACGACTTAAGTAATAGGGAGTCTCTAATTAAATTTCCAACAATAGCAGGACTCCAGGAAACTTGATACAGAGAGTCTATTTTGTAAAGATGTTTTAAGGAAACATTTTATCTTTTAAGTTTATCATGTTTAGAGCATTTATTTATGGAAACTCACTGCACGAATTGAATTTTAGGGATATATGTGAAAAAATGTAACATGCAGGGTGCAAACTTGACCGTGGTCGAAGGATGGAGCAGGAGGTGCTCTGCCCAGGGCGGGTGCCCTGGGTAGTGGGGTGGCCGCCCAGCTGGGGTGGCCCCTCGGCCTCTGTTTCGGCGTGTGTGGTTGTTGCTCTGTTTGTTTCCGAAATTTATGCTCGTTGTGGTTGAATCTGTTCGTCTTGTCATCGAGGGTCTCCCCCATACTTGTTTCCTGTTTTCTTAGATAACAACATAGTGGAGACAAGCAAGGTACAATGATAATAGAAATGATCTTTATTTATTATTTATTTTGAGGCATTTATTACAAGGGAAATGAAAACAAACTAGTTTCTAGCTAATGGATCTAATCATGCCTCAAGAACTTCTTAATTCGCTATAGCATCTAGCGATGTTCTAAATACTTCACTCTCTTACTAAGCTCATCTGCATCACGCTTAAGGCCCTGTACTGTGGTGTGCAGGTTCGTGACCTGCCTAGAGAAGAAGCCTAGAGAGGTTTGGAGATTGATGATCGTGTCATCTCTATTGTGGAAATCTTTTTCTAATTCTGCTATGGTTTTGCGGCGCTTTGGGGATGACTCGAAGGAATTGAGGGAGTGCTTCGGGGCGTCCTTTGGCGGCACAAATTTGACTTTGGATGCGTGGATTCCCTCGAAGTACCGGTCTTCTTCTGTCGTGTACTTGATGTTGTTGATCTCTCCCCTTCGATTGGTCTTCACTCCTATGATTCGTTCTTTGGGCCTTGGTGGAAGAACCTTGGTACCGGCAGGCACCTCGACGACGGGTTCTTCCTTTGGTCCCTTGAGCAGGAGCGGTTGTGGTGGTGCAACGAGGATAGGCTGGGCGTAGTAGGATTTGCTATGGCACTGTTGCTTTGGAGGAATGGTGGCGAGTGGGAGAGTATCGTGGACTATGACTAAAGCTTTGGAGTCTGGATCTTCTTGCGGGAGCTTGTTGAGGTTGGACCCGTAGGGGACCATCCTCCTATCAGAATTGTTGTTGCTGGCCATGGGAGCAAAGAGATCTAGCAAGCTTCTAAGCGAGAGCTAAGGAAATGATTGAATGATGATGATGGGTGATGTCAGGGGTTGTTTATATAGGGGTGGAAAAAGGCCTCTAGAAGCATCTAAGGAGCAAATCTCGTGGAGAAATGGTTGGATAAGTGTTCTGCAAGGTTTATCAAATAAGGGGGACTAGAAGTTTCGGGAGTGCAAAAGGCGGCAGCGGGAGGTGACAGGGGTGGGGCAGCCGCCCTACACCCTAGGGCACCCGCCCTGGCTTTGGCTCTGCTGCCGGGCCTCTTTTGCGCACTTATTTCTAGAAGGTTCTATGTACCAAAAAACGTATGCATGGCCCAAGATGCCAAAAATTAAAGTGATTGGGCCTTAAATTTCACTTAAAAGATGGAAATCAATTATGTCTATTTCTTCTAATTCTTCATTAGGTTCTAAAAATATTTTGAGACGTTGACCATTTACCTTGAATAGCATACCTTCGTTATTTGAAGTGTGATTGCTCCGTGGGATGATGAATTGATTACCTTATATGGTCCTTCCCATTTGCTTCGTAGCTTTCCATGTCCGAAGAGCTTTACCCTAGAATTAAAAAGTAATACCTTATCTCTGGGTGAGAACTCTTTCTTCTTGATCTTCTTGTCATGCCATCGTTTAACTCTTTCTTTGTAGATCTTTGAATTGTGATATGCTTTTTCTCTCCATTCCTCTAACTCTGATAATTCCATTTGTCTTTTCTCTCCAGCGGCATCAAAGTCCATATTCCATCCTTTTATAGCCCAGTGTGCTTTAAACTCTAGTTCAACAGGTAGGTGATAAGTCTTCCCATATACGAGTTGATATGGAGACATTCCAATTGGAGTTTTGTATGCAGTCCGGTATGACCAGAGTGCATCGGGTAACTTGTCCTTCCATGTTGTTCCCATTTCATTCACTGTTTTCTGAAGAATATTCTTGTCGGATACCTGAGAATAGGGTACCCCAGCTTCATACTTCGCGAAGACAAAATCATCCCCGGGAGTCCCTACGACTCGCCCGAGCCAGGATGACGTCATCACTCCCGGGGACACATCGCCTTAGCCAAACCGGCTAAGGCAACGACACCTCCTCGGAGGGCCTTCCGCCCCATCTAAGCTTGGGTGACGTCGTCCGCAACACCATCGGCCCTCGGGGGGCCTCTCCGCCTCGTCCGAGGGCGGGAAACGTCATCCGTGACGTCGCTTGCCCTCGGAGGGTTCCCCAATCCACGGTGCATTTTAGCCCGTAGTCAAAAGGTCCATAGTGCAGACTCGTCCTTGGGGATGGGGGTTAAAGAAATGGATCGCCATGCATGTCCCTGTAGAACCCTTTCGGTACAAGCTCCAGTACCACCAAGTGACATTCACCATCCCTCTGATGGACAGCCGAACAGGAATTGAGGCGTACTGATCCCTGTATGACGGAACGCAGGGGTACCGAGCTCTGCTTTGCCAACCTCCGCCCATGCCCACATATGGCAACAGGAGCGCCACCAAGTACAAGGCGCGTGGCTACAGTTGCATCAAGGACGAACAGGACCAGGAGCGCACTAACAAGCGTAGCCTTCCCCGGGAAGGAAGGGGAACAGAAGCCTGGAGCATCCTCCAATTCAACAGCCTACACCAGGCCCACGTTTCCTCCCTCTCTCTCTATTGTACTCCTCCATCTCTCCCTACGAATAAAGGGGGAGAATGGACCTCCAATCTCGCTCTCTCGACTCTCTCTGAACTCATTCACACACACTCATACTCGCATCCACGCGAGCTCCCACAACGAACCTCGAACCACATACGCACAAGACCTGGGAACCCGCTTCCCTCTCTCACCAAAGCTTGTAGCTCCCCCCTACGAGCTCTCCTACGCTCGGTATCATGACTCAACAGCAAACTAGACGTAGGGCGTTCGTGCCAAAACCAGTATAAACCTTGTGTTCTCCGGGCGTAACCATCCAATCTCCGACACACATAGAAATTTACTCGTTGGCTGTCTAGAACCCGCCATTTTAGACACCGACAGTTGGCGCGCCAGGTAGGGGGCTTTGCGTGTCACCCGTATTTTCGAGTATCGGATGGCTTCTCGCCACGCTGATTTTGCTTCGGGCTCCATTGTTCGTTATGGTAGCCTGAACTTCCAGTGCCACGGGCAAGGGGGACATCCTGGTCCTCCGTCGCCCTATGGCTTCCTCCGAGGTAGCCTTGGACGCCATCTCGGCATCCATGGCCCACCTCAACCTGCCTCCCTCCGGGGAGCAAGTCGCTCATAGGATAGTCGTCCAGCGGGCCGACTATCCACGGTTCGAGCGCCAGCTCGACATGCTGATGGGACCCCAGCCGACCTAGGAGTCCCTGCACAACCTCTACTGCGGGTTCGCCAATGTGACAACACAGCTCATGGGAGGACAGCCCGCTCCGGAGGCACTACCGTTCGGCATGAGGAATGCCGCCACGTCTTACTCGGAGGCGGTGGTCGCAGGCTTCCGTGCCGACCCCGCGAAGGGGACATGCACCGAACTTGCGTCCCACCATCTCCGGTCCGTCTCCGACCTCCTCACAAGCCCGAAGGCAACCACCTGCCCCGGCTCCAGCCGCGACAGCGTCGACCCCGGGGAGCCTTTGGACTTCGAAGGACTAAGGGGTCAGGAGGTCCTCTACGGCTTCGTGCACACCAGTGATTACCTGCTCGGGTCTACCTCGAGCGACGACAACATCGGCCACGGGCAAGGATGCCTCATGTGCGGCTTCCCGAAGCACAGTGTCGCCATCGACCCCACCCTCATCAAGGGCGGGGACGACGATGACAACGGCGTCCACACGCCCGACTACAGGGCAAGTTCACCGGAACCCGCCCCGCGGGGCGACCCCCAATCCTCGGATGCTCAACGGCGCTACCTGGAAGAGCTCCGTGACACAGAGTGCAAACTCGAGGAAGGACAATGACGGTCGGTCTCCAAACGCCTCCTTGGCGTCGCCACGAGCCATGCACCGGGCAGAGAGGCAGTCGGAGCGACCTCCCACTCTGGCATGGCCAAGGGCAGGCCGCAGCGTGGCGGCGACAACGCGGTCGCATCGGCGGATCGCGAGACCCCTCCTCCCCTTGGCGGGGTGAAGGGGGGCAAGTTCGACGTCATGCTCACCGAACCATGCCCACATCACAGCATGTCGGTCAGACACACGTTCCGCCAGTGTGACAAAATGGCCAGATATTTTGCAATCGCTGAAGACGGAGGCCGGGATCGCAACGACCCCAATCCCCCCCATAAACGAATGCCTAATGATTTTTGGCAGCTCGAGAACCAACGACCACAGACGTCGGCAGGAGCAGGAGCGGCACGAGGTCTTCACGGCCACCATGACGGCTCCTGTCTTCCTCGATTGGTCGGAGTCCGACATCACGTTCGGCCGGGCCGACCATCCGACCCGTGTCACCCATCCGGGGCGCTATCCACTCGTCGTGGACCTGATCATAGGGGATGTACGCTTCACCAAGGTGTTCATGGATGGAGGTAGCGACCTCAACATCATGTTTTACAACGCTTTCGAGGCCCTGAAGGTACCTAGGAAGAAGCTCCGCCCGGAGGGAGTTGCTTTCCAGGGAATCATCCCCGGGAAGCCATCCATACCCCTTGGCAGATCGACTTGCTCGTGATATTTGGGGAATCGAATAACTTCCAGAGCGAGCTCCTCACTTTCGAAGTGCCCACTATCGCGACGCGTACCACGCGGTGTTGGGCAGGCCGTGTTACGCGAAGTTCATGGCCATCCCCAACTACACCTACCTCAAGCTCAAGATGTCGGGACCCCATGGAGTCATCACGGTCACCTCCGAGCTTGCAGAGTCATACCAATGGATGTGGATAGTTGCGAGAACGCCATGGCCGCGGTACGGTTTCCGCGACTGGCGGCGACGACCGAAGCAACGAGTAACGAGAGAGTCGACTCTAAGGGCGCGGGGAACTTCACCCCCCCTCGAGGGGGTAAAGAAAATCCCACTAAACCCGTCTAATACGGACGGCTGAAAGCTGCGCATCAGCGCCTCCCTGCGCCCGAAATAGGAGTCGGCGCTCATCAATGTCCTCCGCGCGAACGGCGATATGTTCGCGTGGAGTCCCTCAGATGTCCCAGGCCTACCGAGAGACATAGCCGAGCATGCCCTAAGGATCCAACCCGGCGCTCGTCCGGTGAAACAATGCCTGCGATGTTTCAACGAGGAGAAGCGGCGGGCCATCGGTGAGGAGCTCCATAAGCTTTTGGCGGCCGAGTTCATCAAAGAGGTATTCCACCCCGAATGGCTTTCTAACCCAGTATTAGTCAGGAAGAAGAATGGCAAATGGAGAATGTGTGTTGACTATACCAGCCTGAACAAGGCATGCGGCAAGGATCCGTACCCCCTCCCACGCATTGACCAGATTGTCGATTCCACCTTGGGGTGCGAAACGCTATTTTTCCTTGATGCGTACTCCGGGTACCATCAAATCCAGATCAAGGAGTCCGATCAGCTTGTGACATCTTTCATCACGCCATTTGGATCTTTTTGCTACGTCACCATGCCATTCGGCCTCAGAAACGCGGGAGCCACGTACCAACGGTGCATGCGCTCAGTTTTTGGGGACCTCATCGGGATGACCATCCAAGCGTACGTGGATGACATTGTAGTAAAGTCCAAGCGGGCGGAGACCATGATCACCGATCTCGGGACAGCGTTCGAGGCCTTGAAACTCAAGCGTGTCAAACTCAACCCTGAGAAATGCATGTTCGGAGTGTCATGTGGCATGCTCCTCGGCTTCATTGTTTCCGAACGTGGTATTGAGGTCAATCCCGATAAAATTTCCGCCATCACTAATATGGGGGCGATTCGTAATGTGAAGGGGGTGCAGCGAGTCATGGGGTGCCTCGCATCCCTGAGCCGCTTCATCTTGCGCCTTGGCAAGCAAGGCCTCCCCCTTTACCGACTCCTCCAGAAGACATAGCACTTCACCTGGACCCCCGAGGCCTTGGATAGGCTCAAGGCGATTCTTACGAGCGCACCCATACTCGTTCCACCGATGTCGCGCGAGGCCCTTCTCCTGGACATCGCCGCTACCACCCAGGTGGTGAGCGTCATCATCGTCGTCGAAATGGAGGAGGGTCACGCTCTAAAAGTCCAGCGTCCAGTGTACTTCATCAGCGAGGTATTATCTGAGACCAAAACCAGATGCCCTCAGATTCAGAAGCTCCTCTACGCGGTCCTCATCACACGAAGAAAGCTGGCCCACTACTTTGATGGCCACCACGTCACCGTTGTATCATCCTACCCACTCGGGGAGGTGATACAGAGCCGCGAGGCCACGTGATGGGTGGCGAAGTGGGGTCTCGAGCTCATGGGAGAATTCATCTCCCATGCGCCTCGGACAGCCATCAAATCCCTGGTCCTAGCGGACTTCATCGCCGAGTGGACCGAAACCCAGCTGCCGCCAACACCGGAGAACCAGGAGTGCTGGGTCATGTACTTCGATGGGTCGCTGATGAAAACTGGCACCGGTGCCGGCCTGGTCTTCGTCTCCCCACTCGGGGTCCGTCTCAGGTACATGATCCGTATATTCTTCCCAGCGTCCAACAACATCACAGAATATGAGGCCGTGGTAAACGGGCTACGCATAGCAATGAAGCTAGGTATCAAAAGACTCGACGCACGGGGCGACTCCTAGCTCATAGTCGAACAGGTCATGAAGGACGCTAGGCATACTGCTAGGCGGTCCGTCGCCTGGAGGAGAAGTTTGACGGCCTGGAGCTCAACCACATCGCAAGGAAGCACAACGAGGAGGCGGACGAGCTTGCGAAGTTGGCCTCCGGTCGCAGGGCTGTTCCCCCCAGAGTCTTCGCCAGCGACCTCTACAAGCCATCCGTCGTCTGGTGCGCGGATCCCGAAACCGAGGCCCCAACGACATCCCCGGAGGAGGTCATGGACGTCGAGGAAACGCGAAGCGGCGCGGATGGCGCACCAGTCGACGACGACGCACCCCTTCCTAACTGGAGAATTCCCAACCTGGACTGGTTAATTCGGGAGCAGCTCCCGGATGATAGAAACAAGGCGCGCCGCATCGCGCGACGCGCTAAATCCTTTGTCATCATCAACCAGGGGTTCTATAGGCGCAGCCCCACAGGGATCTTGCAACGTTGCATCCCCACAGAGCAGGGTGTGAGGCTGCTGGAGGACATACATGCGGGGGAATGTGGGCACCACGCGGCCCCCCGCACAATCGTCGGAAAAGATTTCCGCCAAGGCTTCTACTAGCCAACAGCCCTAGCGAACGCCACGGAGGTGGTACGCTCCTGGCAGGGGTGCTAGTTCTACGCCAGGAAAACTCATCTGTCCGCGCTGGCACTACAGACCATCCCCCTCACGTGGCCTTTCGCGGTCTAGGGTTTGGACCTAGTGGGACCCCTGCACAAGGCACCTGAGGGCTTCAACCACTTACTCGTCGTCGTCGACAAGTTATCGAAATGGATCGAGGCACGCCCTCTAGCCCAGATCAAATCAAAGCAGGTAGTCCTTTTCTTCACCGACATAATTCATCGGTTCGGAGTGCCCAACACGATCATCACCGATAACAGTACCCAGTTCACCGGGAAAAAGTTCCTGGATTTTTGCGACAGGAATCATATCCGTGTGGAGTGGGCGGCTGTCGCGCACCCACAAATGAACTGGCAGGTCGAGCGTGCCAACAGGATAATCTTGCACGGGCTCAAGCCAAGGATCTTCGATCGGCTCAAAAAATTCGAAGGCCGTTGGGTTGCGGAACTCCCAGCCGTCCTCTGGAGCCTCAGGATGACACAAAGTAGAGCAACCGGATACTCCCCTTTCTTCATGCTCTACGAGGCTGAAGCTGTCCTCCCAACCGACCTGGAGTACGGCTCGCCGCGGGTGAAGGCCTACGACGAAGAAGGCAACCGAGAGAACATGGAGGATGCCATAGATCAGCTGGACGAGGCAAGGGACATCGCCCTCCTACATTCTACCAGGTACCAGCAGGCCTTAAGAAGGTACCATGACCGTCGAGTACAAAAGCGCAAGCTCAATGTCGGCGACCTGGTGCTTCGACTCAAGCAGAGCAACAAGGACAAGCACAAGCTCACGCCACCATGGGAAGGGCCCTACGTCGTGGTGGAGGTCCTTCGTCCTGGAAGCTACAAGATCGCTACTATAGGGCCCGACAGTCAGGTCTTCTCCAACGCCTGGAACATCGAAAAGCTACGTCGTTTCTATCCCTCAACACTCCCCCCCGAATCATACGTATACGCATGCATCTTTCCTGTAAAAGATCTAGTATGCACGGCACAAACAGCCCTCGGCCTGGACGCTGGGCAAGACGCGTGCCCATTCGCTCGGCGGCTGGGTAGGGGGCTCTTTCCCACGGTTTTCTCTTTCAAAGAGCTTCCCCTCACTCCGACCTTTCGCTCCAACACCCCTCCCGCTCAATTTGTTCCCTAGTCCGCAGGAATGTTTTTTCTGATACTCGTAGGAACATCCGAGAGCTCGCAGCCGGTGAAGGTCACCCGGGGCCAGGGCCGCGTTTACCCACAGGTCCAAACAGGGCTCAGTCCGACCTCCGGCTCAACCCGACTGACGTCTGCAGAAATCGTACGGATGGCTACACACCGCCATCGACTGGGACGGCCTATGGGCCCAGGTAAGACAAAGGGATAAGGGCTATAGATGCCCTGACGGCCCATTACGGTCCAGAGATACGGAGGCCACCCCAGCGGGGGTCGAAACGACCGACTCAGGATGCTAGAGCGAGGGGCGAATAGGGAGTGGACACACTAGCGGTCATTAGCCTGGCAACCGGATGCTAAGGTCATTCCCAGATTTCGTATTTGAGTCTGTTTTTACGGATGATTGGTTCATGGTATTCCTATCGAAGGAAGGCAACAGGCCCCCAGGACCCATCGAACGGACCCGGCTACTAGATGAAACTGATTTGGGGTGAGCCACGACATGGGCCACGAGCCGGAAACCTAGTGAACGGGAACCGAACACCCCACTCAAATTTACCCGCTATTAACTCGACGAGCATCCATGGTTCGTACATCTCAAGGATAGCATGGTTTGGCTCATATTCCCCCTTCTTGTGGAAAGATGTGCGGGGAACGAACAAAAGACGATACGGTCCTAAGACGACTTCTCTACTCCGGGTAGAGACATAGGAACTAGCATCGCACTTCACCACGGTTCTCGCAACCAAGTGAGAAAAAGGTGGGAACACAAACCTCACGCGTCAGAGGTCCACACAGTACTAGGGGGAACATGACAAACAAGACGGACTCACACACACACACAAAACATCAGGGCGGTTACAAGGTGGATTGAAGGGGGATCCCGGCCCAGCGCCGAAGCAAAGAGAAACATGGTAGGCATCCAATGCCCTGTTCACATCGGTACCACCATTCTGAGGTCTGCCTGTCAGCAGGCAGACTCCCGACGAGCCGGCTGCTGCTGCCTCGCCTCCCAGGACAGAACAGCAGGAGCACTGCCACTTCCAAGACCTGCGCAGTCGACGAAGCAGCCGGACAAGGGCCTGACGAGCTGGTCAAGCATTTGTCTGAACCGCGCCTCGCCCGTCGCGCTGAGGATCCAACTACCCTCCGACACGGTAATGCCCCCCATCTCGGGGAGGCTTTCACCAGCACCGGAGGGCATTCAGGGCCACCACCTCGAGGCTCAGCTAGGCATGCAGCACCAGTTCTTACACAGGTGCTCCATGATCACGGCATCACCGCGCTAGAGCGCGGGCGATGCCTGCCTAGTTTCCAGGGCCTCAGACGGTAACGCCATCACGGTCCCACACCAGCGCAACCGAACAAGCCGGACCCCAGGCTCGTCGTCTCCCGACAGTGGCATCACCACCAGCAGGGCCAAGGAACGTCTGGCTTGCAAGACTGCGCGGACGAACCGCACAGTCCTTCCAGTAGATGCATCCTCGGCCCCCTGTGAAGGGAGACGACGACGGGGCGCCACCACTCCGAAGGAAGAGACCGAGGGAAACCACTGCGAATCTCGTAGGGTCGCCCTCGACCTCTCCTGCCCAACAACATGAGGTGGTGGCGCCGTCGACGCAGAGCTTCCCCTGAGTTTGGTGTACCCTCAAAGGGCCACTCACCAAGGCGGCTCAAGGATATCTTCGACGAGACCTCGGAGGAAGAATGAAGGGTAGACCATGCTGGGGGATTATATGTTTCATCCCGCGGCTGGCAACCCCTATTTATAGCCCGCCAGGGCACCCTCACAACGGCCAACCCGTGAAGCCACAGCGCTCCGCCTCCCCCAATTAAACCGCACTACGCTCAAGTGCCAGTTTCTGAGGGGGCGCCGCAGAGCCATAAATGGCCAAGCAGACGACAGGATCAGGGTGCGCCAACCGAAAGTTTGACCACACGAGGGCAATGCATCGCAGTGCCCACCAACGGGAGAACACGGTGCACCCACTTTTGGGTCAAGACAGGCGAAGTCAGACCAGGCCAATGTCGATCCAACATCAACTGATCAGGCAGACGCTCAGACCGGAAGACAACACTACGCAATCCGGATTCGTCACTTTAGGGCACGTCAGCCCAAGTACAACAGTACGCCCCTGGCAGGGCTGGCTTGCAAGCAAGGTTCTGACCCCGTACGAGCAGGGAAGTCCTCTTCTGCTCCTCACCTCTTGAGAGGGCAAAAGGACAAACGCTCTAGGCTAGATCGAATAAGCCCTTAGGAGAAAAATCTTTCTCCTAAGGCCTCGGGGGCTACACCCGGCGGGTGCGCTCGTGTGCACCCACCGAAATCCAAAAACATAACCAAACGCCTCCAGTGTAGTCCATCACAACATCGTAGGCTCGGGGCTACTGTCGGATACCTTAGAATAGGGTACCCCAACTTCATACTTCGCGAAGACAAAATCATCCCCGGGAGCCCCTCCGACTCGCCCGAGCTAGGATGATGTCATCACTCCCGGGGACACATCGCCTTAGCCAAACCGGCTAAGGCAGCGACACCTCCTCGGAGGGCCTTCCGCCCCGTCCGAGCTTGCGTGACGTCGTCCACGACACCATCCACCGTCGGGGGCCTCTCTGCCTCGCCCGAGCCAGGGCAAAGCCTGCCCCAAAACAGGCTAAGGCAACAACACTCCCTCGGAGGACCATCCGCCCCATCTGAGCTGGGGTGACGTTGTCCGCGATGCCATCGACCCTCGGGGGCCTCTCCGCCTCGCCCGAGCCAGGGCAAAGCCTGCCCCAAAACTGGCTAAGGCAACAGCACTCCCTTGGAGGACCATCCGCCCCGTCTGAGCTGGGATGACGTCATCCGTGACGCCGTCTGCCCTCGGGGGCTCTTCCGCCTCGTCCGAGGGCAGGAAACATCATCCGTGACATCGCTTGCCCTCGGAGGCTTCCCCAATCCACGGTGCATTTTAGCCCATAGTCAAAAGGTCCAAAGTGCAAACTCGTCCTTGGGGATGGGGGTTAAAGACATGGATCACCATGCCTGCCCCTGTAGAATCCTTACGGTACAAGCTCCAGTACCACCGAGTGACATTCACCATCCCTCTGACGGACAGCCGAACAAGAATTGAGGCGTACTCGTCCCTGTATGACGGAACGCAGGGGTACCAAGCCCTGTTCTGCCAACCTCCGCCCATGCCCACATATGGCAACAGGAGCGCCACCAAGTACAAGGCGCGTGGCTACAGTTGCATCAAGGATGAACAGGACTAGGAGCGCGCTAACAAGCAAAGCCTTCCCCGGGAAGGAAGGGAGATAGAAGCCTGGAGCGTCCTCCAAATCAACAGCCTACACCAGGCCCATGTTTCCTCCCTCTCTCTCTATTGTACTCCTCCATCTCTCCCTACGTATAAAGGGGGAGAATGGACCTCCAATCTCGCTCTCTCGACTCTCTCTGAACTCATTCACACACACTCATACTCGCATCCACGCGAGCTCCCACAACGAACCTCAAACCACATACGCACGAGACCTGGGAACCCGCTTCCCTCTCTCACCAAAGCTTGTTGCTCCCCCCTACGAGCTATCCTACGCTCGGTAACACGACTCAGCAGCAAACTGGACGCAGGGCGTTCGTGCCCGAACCAGTATAAACCTTGTGTTCTCCGGGCGTAACCATCCGATCTCCGACACACTTAGAAATTTACTCGTTGTCTGTCTAGACCCCGCCATTTTAGACAGCGACAATTCTTGATTTTTTTGTTTGAGGTTTCTTCTTGGCCACTTGTCTGAGGATGATAAGGTGTAGCGACGTTGTGGTGGATCCCATGCCTTGCTAGGTACTTCTCAAAACGTTTGTCGATGAAATGTGATCCTCCATCACTTATCACTATTCTGGGGACTCCAAATCTTGGAAATATGGTCTCTACAAACATCCTCTTTGAATTTACGTTGTCAGCATGTTTGCAAGGTAATGCTTCCACCCACTTGGAGACGTAGTCAACTACCACCAAGATATACTCACAATTCTTTGATGGGAGAAATGGTCCCATATAGTCGATTCCCCCAAACATCAAAGAGCTCTATCTACAGATTGTTGGTGAGTGGCATGGCATCCCTTGAGTTTATGTTGCCGTGTCTTTGACATGGCCCGCATCTTCGGATAAATTCTCTAGTGTCTTCGTACATTGCTGGTCAATAGAACCCACATTGCCAAATTTTTGCATGTGTGCGGAATGCTCCATAATGACCTCCATATGGTGATGAGTGACATCTTTCGATGATCTTCATTCCTTCTTCAATAGTCACACATCTCCTGAGTAAGCCATCCAAGCATACTCTGAAGAGGTATGGTTCATCCCATATGTGTGAACGACTCTCCCAACTTCAAAAACTGGTGTACGCGGTGGTCATGACCAAAAGAAAGTTGTTGCATTACTTTGGGTCACACGAAATCATAGTTGTAGGCAATGCACCGTTGGGAGAGGTCCTCCTGAACAAAGATGCTGCCCATTGTATCGCTAAATGGGCACTGGAGCTGATGGATAAACACATCACCTACGCCCCGCGGACCGCCATCAAGTCACAGGTCTTGTCTGACTTTATCGCTGAGTGGACGGACGCAACCCTCCCTGCTCTGGCTGTCGAGCAGGAGTATTGGACTTTGTACTTTTATGGCTCCCACATGAAAACCGGCGCAGGCACTGGGATCGTCTTGATGTCACCCCGCGAGGTGATGATGAGGTACATGGTACGTCTACTGTTCCTGGCGTCCAACAACGAGGCGGAGTACGAAGCCTTGCTTAGTGGACTACGGATCGCGATCGACCTGAGGATAAGGTGGCTCGACGCTCGCGGCGACTCCCAGCTAGTCGTCAACCAGGTCATGAAGCAATCCAACTGCGTCGACTCGTGTATGGTCGCGTATTGCTAGGAGGTACAAAAACTTGAGTCCAAGTTTGATGGCCTCGAGCTCAATCACGTGTTGTGACGACAGAATGAAGAGGCCGACTCCCTGGCCAGGGCGGCCTTAGGTCGGGAGCCCGCGCCTCCCGGAGTGTTTGCACGTGATCAGTTAAAGCCATCTATTAACACCGAAGAAACGGAATCCTCCAGCGCCAGCTCTCCAGCGACCTCGAGAGCCCTCGAGGCCTCGACTGTAGGTGATGACAAAACCACTGAAGCAATGAACATAGAGCAGGAGGGGTTGACATCGGAAGAGAAGGATTGGAGACAACCATACGTAGATCACCTAACCAAAGGTGAGCTCCCCACAGACAAGGTGAAATCTAGACGGCTTGCCAGACGAGCCAAGACATTCGTCCTTGTCGACAGCGAACTTTACAGGCGAAGTGCCACCGGAGTTCTGCAACGTGCATCCCAACCGAGCAGGGGAAAACGTTGTTGCAAGACATCCACCAAGGGGTCTGTGGACATCATGCAGGAGCCAAAACCCTCATAGGGAACGCGTTTCGGTAAGGTTTCTACTGGCCGACGGCCGTAGCCGACACGCAGACCTTCGTTCGCAGCTTGCAAGGGTTGCCAGTTCTTCGCTAGGCAGATTCACATGCCTGCCCAGGCACTCCAAACCATCCCTCTTACGTGGCCATTCATGGTCCAGGGGCTCGACATGGTCGGCAAGTTCGATAAGGCACCCGGGGCTACACCCACCTGCTGGTCGCCATAGACAAGTTCACCAAATGGATTGAGTTGCGCCCCATCACTAACACTAGGGACGAGGAAACCATTAGTTTCTTCACATAAGGCGCCCGGGGGCTACACCCACCTGCTGGTCGCCATAGACAAGTTCACCAAATGGATTGAGTTGAGCCCCATCACTAACACTAGGGCCGAGGAAACCGTTAGTTTCTTCACCAATATCATCCATCGCTTTGGAGTGCCCAATTCCATTATCACCGATAACGAAACTAACTTCACGGCAGGGGAGTTCCTAGAATGGTGCGACGAGCACCACATACGGGTTGATTGGGCCTCCGTCGCGCACCCAGAATCTAACGGGTAGGTGGAACGCGCCAACGGGCTCATCCTACAGGGGATCAAGGCGAGAATTTCCGATTGGCTGAATAAATACGGTAAAAAGTGGCTCCAAGAGCTCCCTGCAATCCTGTGGAGTCTCAGAACGACACGAAGCAGGGCCACCGGCTTTTCGCCATTCTTCTTGGTCTACGGCTCGGAGGCCGTCCTACCCACCGACCTTGAGTACGGGTCCCCTAGGGTGGAGGCTTATGACCCTAAGAAGGCATAAACCTTCCTGGAAGACGCCATCGACCAGGTCGACATGGCCAGGGACGCCGCCCTCCTACACTCGGCCAAGTACCAATAGGCGCTACGCGGGTACCACAATCGACGTGTCCGACCAAGGGATTTTTAGCCAGGGGATCTAGTACTCCGAAAAATCCAGAGCAACAAGGAGCGGCGCAAGCTCACATCACCCTAGGAAGGACCCTACATTGTCCACGAAGTAATAAGACCAGGAGCTTATCGACTCAAAAGTTTCGCCGGCAAGGTCTTCACCAACGCCTAGAACATACAACAGCTATGTCGTTTCTACCCCTAAAAAATCCCTCATTACAGCATTCCAGTCAAAATTTGTTTTCTTTTATGCATCACAAAAGTCTTCGGTAAGAGCTCCTCTTTTATGCGCGGCATACAAAGAAACCCCTCACTCGGGGACTACCAGATAGATGCAAAATAAAAGAAAAATCTGAACAAATATACACAACCCAAGTTTATTACAACCATTCCAAAGGCAAAAGGGCAAGAGCCCGGATAAGGTTCCCAACATTACAGCCTCATCCTACGGATGCAATAGGCAACCTCATCGGAGAAATGCCTACTCCAGAGATCGAACTCATAGCTAAGACGACATTCTGGGCTATAATACACAATAGCTCCGACCTGATTCTCACTTGCTGGCCTAGGGTGTCTGCACTTTTCCCAAGTGCAGACAGGGTAGTCATCAACCACTATCATCGGCACGCGCCTCGGGCAACGAATGTCCATCCCCAGCGCGATGACGCGAAGATCCTCGTGGGAGTCGAAACAGAGCGAGGTGAGACCATGGTTGCCCCATCTACCGTCCGGGAGCGCGCCACCGGCGACTCGGCCGAGAAGAGCGAGAGCCTCGGGGTTCGCCGGATCTGCGAAGTACAGCAGCATGGCTCGGAAGTACATTGCTCCGAAATCTCCAGCCAGGATCGCTCGGTTGATGAGCTCCCGACCAGAGGGGTCCCGCCCGCATAGCATCAGCTTCTCCATGCCACGAAAGCACAAGGCCTCCAGATGGCCGGCCTCGAAGAAGTGATGCACAAGAATCGTCTCCCGAAGCATGTAGCCGGATCGACAGTAACGCTGCATCACCCGGAGGGACAAAAACCGAACCAGCTTGTCGTCGTTGCAAGTCCTCCGGAAAAGGCCGCATACCTGGCGAAGGCGCATGTATTCGAGAAAATCACCTCCATGATCGATGGCGCGGAGAAGGATCTAGAAGAGAAGCTCCTCCGGTAGCATCAGCAAAGCGCAAGACGCCATGGCGAGGCGAGTGTGTCTAGCATCCATCCCACGAGCAAGATTGGTGCGCCTCCTCGACGACGACGAAAACCCTCTTCTCTCTTCTCTTAGTACTAGATGGCAAAGGAAGAAGAAGACTGAGGAGGGCGGCGGAGAGTTATTGCCCCAGGTCTCCAGCCTATATATATAGAGTTGAGCCACTGCCCCTCCATCTTCCACACACGCGCCCCTTGGGTCATAAAAAATATAAAAAAAATACAAGTCCTCGGAACCACAAAGGCGCGACTCTTCATTTTCCAGGCGCGAACAGTGGCAACGAACCGACAAGTGACGTGTGGACCATTCAACAAGCAACCGACTACCACAAGGGCCCACAGACTGCTGATGGTGCCGAGAACATGCAGGTATAACAGGCAGCATAACCGGCCCGCCACAGCCAACAAAAGAGGTGAGAACACACGGTAAGTGAGTCCATATAAAGAACGTTCAATTCTCTTTATTCCCACTGTGCAAAATGCAGGGACGACAACGGGGTAACGGTCGAAAGACCGTCCTTCACCCGTCATACTCATGTAACAAATGAGGTAAATAGGCCGAGGGATCTTGGCTGGCCCAAAACATTACGGGTTCGACAGCCTCCCTGGCCAAAAAACGAAGAGTGAGGGACGTTGCCAAGCGGGCCCTAGCGGCTGGAACGTAGACGTCTTCACGTCAAACGCACTTGGTAAACGTGTTTAGGCTTTGACAGATAACAGAATACGTGGTAAACCCCAGGAGGGGCGGCATCGAGCCCTCGGATCCCATCGAACGGATCCGGGTACTATACGTATCGACTGTTGAAGATTAGAGATCGGTCCACGATGGACTTCCGTCAGTGCGTGCCTCCACGGATGAGGACCCGAGGTCTCACCTAGACTACCCGTTTGTAACTCGCCGAGCCCTCGATCTCGGCCACCGAGGTAAGATACGAGGTCGCTCACTTCCACATCCTAGACCATGAGGGTGCGAGGAAGAACACGGGAGCTGCACGATGACAGCCCCCAAACGCATGGTCCAACAAACACAATAGGCAAACTAGCAAATGCCTAGAAAAGCGGAAATGATAACTAAGGACAATGATTACAAAAGCTTGAGAGAGGGGCTCATCAGGCCCAGTCCATATAGGCAAGGTAAAGCACCGCGACCGGCGCAGCATAGCCGACTAACGAGCCACTGGACCTCCACAAGGAAATCTTCCATGGGCACGACGTCAACAACGGCCTCGGCAGCATCAGAAAGACGCTCGATGAGATGGATATACTGGTCGACGCTACGCCCGTGCGGGAACCCAGCGGCATCCACCATGTCCATCCCAGAGCGGACCTCAACCATGGCGAACGCGACTCCGGCAACACGGAAGATGTCACGCGCGGCGACATGACGGATGCGTGCGGGAATGGCCTGGAGACGCTCAACCGCGGTGCTCCCAGGTGCACAAAGAAAGCCGGCGATGTCGTTCGCCGTGGAACGGAGCGCCCGCAGCTCCTCCTCCAGCGCTATGAAAGGGAAACAATGCGTTACGTCATGAGCATGTCATGATGAAATATACAGGAGAAAGGGGACCGAGCTTTCCCATGACACGCCTGTTAGCCTCGGCCAGCTGATCGCGAAGACAGTAGCCCGCCTAGACAGACCCTAACAGGCTCTGGCGGAACCTTCCAGCATCCGGTAAAGCAGCTCCGTGTCCCGAATATGACGAAGATTCTGCATTGGACGACTAAGCAGCTCCTCCAGCATGCTCCTAAACCTGCATGCGAGAGGCGTCGGGGCAGGCCCTGAAGGGGCCAGGGCTCCAACCAGATGAGAAACACCCCCTGGGCCAGCTGGAGGTGTCGGGCAAGGTGACATAAGCATGTCGGAGGGCGCCGCCCACACCTTAAAGCCACAGGGAAGTGAGGCATCGTAGGCCGTGTAAGGCCTCCTAATCAAAGAAAAAAGGATTAGTAAATATGGGAGCAATGACAAGAAATCAGGGATAGTGCGACACAGGTACCATCCTGCCTCGGTCATCCGACGACGAAGGCTCCGAGGGTCAGACACGCCACCCTCCATGGGATGCTTGCCATGATCCATAGGCTAACAAGCAGCTACTCAAATGGAGATGAATGCAAACAGAGGGTGAAGATGAAGAAGCAAGATGGAACAAACTGACCCACTCGACGCGCCACCTTAAATAGGCCAAGGAGCGAGGTTAGCAAAGCCAGGGCCACTCCGCGCCTAGGCAGGGCCCAGCTTTCCATTTTTTTAACCCACAAGGATGATCAGAGAAGTGTAAGGGGAAGTTGTGTCAAGTCTTGTCACGACGAATCAGCCGATGCGTCGCCAGGAGCGTGACACGAGGCTCATCGACAAACACAACAAAGCTAGGGTGCGGCGCGAGTCGCCCTAACCATTAGGCCTGTCATGGCCACGCTTCAGTCGTCGACAGCGCACTACCACAACTCCGACCATGGATCAGTCACAAACTGATCTGTGTGGCCCGACCAAAAGGCTGCGGTGGAGAGACGCGACAGCCGTCCCGCTGTGTTCAATCACGATGGACGAGCCGATGCAGCAACAACAGGAGCGTACGATGCGTGGCAACAAGCAAGAGGCTAACAAGTTTCAAGGCTCGGTGGCATGTGGTAAACAGCATTATGACCAAACAGTGCGAGCAGCAGCAGTAGACTGACCAAATCCGATCCAACCTAAGAAACACACGCCATCGGAAGATTGCAATTCTACGCAATCAAAGCATACCCAACGTCCGTGATCAGAGCGTCGAGATCAACACGAATCAAAAGCATGTGCAAGAACTACGCTCTCACCTAGGCTCGGGGGCTACACCCGGCGGGTGCGCTCATGCGCACCCTCTTGGCGAAGGATAAAACAAATAACCCATCAAAGCAAGCAAAGCCTCAGCAAGGTAATCAAAAATCCTTCCTAAGGCTCGGGGCTACTGTCGGGTACCTAATTTAACGGTACATTTTCAAAAATAATTAAAAACCATTTGAGGGGAAGCGAGAAGCCCATCAGAGGCAAACCGTCACGGCCCATCGGCCCGCGGACGAAAAGCGCGGGGGTCGCCACCTAGACGGCCCACGAAGCCAGACGTGCCCTAGGCAGACGTGCCTTGGGTGGGTTCGACTCTGTCTCGCCCGACGTCCTGAGGGAAGACGTGCCCGTACCTCCCTCCACGTCAGCATTCTCTGGCTTAAACCAATCCGTGCCTTCACGGCCAGGCCGTTGGTTCCAGGAGACGTGTCAACAGTAGAGGAAAGACCTCTTTACCCCTATACGAAGGGATAAGGTCACTAGTCCTTAGCTGCCGACGTCGTGCCCTCTATAAGATAAGAACGGAGGTAAAGAACCACGTAGAATCGTACACCCCGTATAATCCGGGGCTCATGATAACACCCTGGCTCCTGCCCAAACGAAGACATGACGAGTTCCCCAATCGGGATGGGACGAAGCAAGGCACCTGGATAGGACAGAATCATGCCTCTCGCAAGGCGGAGACGGCCTCACACATCCCCGGCCCCTACAGGAGCTCATCAAATGAAAGTACAACGGTTACAGTGGGACCCTCTGAATAACAGAGTCCATTGGCCAAGCGTGGAGGAATCTCACCGTACGCAAAAAGAATGGGGGGAAGGTACAAACGGTGTACCAGCCGACGGAGTTGTAGGCATTCATGCCTCTATCCACTACGGGCTTAACCGGACCCCCCCCCCCCCCCCCCGTATTCTCCGGCGAAGCAGTGGAAGGCCGACATGATACCCAGCCTCCGACCAAGTATGAAGACAATAATAATATAGTATTATGAGTACCCGCGCATCCTTCTCGGAGAAGGCAAGGGCACCGCCTCTCAAGACATGCTCCTCGATGCACACTTGTAACTCCCCCACCCTCCTTGCTACTATAAAAGGAGGGTGAGGGGGGACGACGCGGGACAGTCGAACAAGCAACAAGCAACAAGCAACAAGCAACAAGCAATCAGACAATTGAACAATCGAAGAACAGCAAGCATAGAGCTAGAACACACTCATATACCACCGCACTCTGAGACTTGGGGCTCATACCCCCTCTCTCGACCAAGCTTGTAACCCCCTCCAAGCAGAGATAAGGAACACGAGCAGCTACACACTGGACGTAGGGATTTATTGCTCGAACCAGTATAATCCTCTTATCTCTTTGTCTCACCATTCGGAACCCGACACGCGTACAAATTTACTCGTTGGTAGTTTCTGAACACCGACAAGTGAAAACAATTTTGAAAAAATAATTCAATAAAATTTCAAAATTCATATCTTGAGAAATATTGTTCCAAAGAATTGTTAATTAAATTTTGTGGTGTTTGTATTGACAAGATATACATGTTAAAAATATGAAATGACATGTTTGAGATACTTTTATATGTATGTCTAATATCTCGATTAATGCATAAGCTTCAAAAAATCATATCATGAGAAATATTATTCCAAAATTAGTGAAATAATTTTTGTGGTGTTTTTCTTGACAAGATATACATGTTAAAAATATGAAATGACATGTTTGAGATACTTTTACATATAGCTATATTTATATGTCTAATATCTCAATTAATACATAAGCGTCAAAACATCATATCTTGAGAAATATTGTTCCAAAATTAGTGAACTAAATTTTGTGGTGTTTTTCATGACAAGATATACATGTTAAAAATATGAAATGACATGTTTGATATACTTTTATATGTAGCTATATTTATATGTGTAATATCTCGATTACTACATAAGCTTCAAAAAATCATATCTTGAGAAATATTGTTCCAAAATTAGTGAAATAAATTTTGTAGTGTTTTTCTTAACGAGATATACATGTAAAAAATATGGAATGGCATGTTTGAGATACTTTTATATGTAGCTATGGTTTGGGGTCAATTGAGCTAGAGTTTAGCTAGGGTCTCACATGTAGAAACAAAAATAGGGTCTCACATATAGAAATATAAATAGGGTCTCATATTATAACATAAATGGATTACACAACAAATAACCAAAATAATCTAGGCGGCTATACTATTCTTCCTTGTCCATTGTGGCGCACCCGAGGTAGAGATTTCTATGGGTGCTTCGCTCAACACTCCTTATTTTTACTGGATGGTCATCTACAAAGAGAGACATGTCGCCGAACTCAATAAATTCATCCAGGTCAGATACACCATCAACCCCTATAGCTTGTTGCTTTCCAGGAAAAACTATATGCTTCGGCTTGTCGATACTTTTCTTCTCATTAGGACAAAGGATCTGTTTAGCATAGAAGACCTGTGCAGCACGGTTAGCCATTATCCACGAATCATCTTTGTAGCCTACCTTACTTAGATCAAGAACTCTGACCCCATAGTTGTCCACTGTGAAATGTTTGTCTTCAACCCATTAGCATCAAAACACAGGGATATGAAATGTACCATAGTCTAGTTCTCATTTGACCTCAATGAAGCCAAAGTATATAGTCTCATCACCAGTTTCAGAGTCTAAGGCATCGCATCGAAGTCCACTGTTTTGTGCCATGCTCTTTTGGTCCTTGGACTTGGTACAGAATGTGAAGCCACTAATGTCATAGCTTTGCCATGTTGTAACCTGGCGTGATGGTCCAGAAGCCAACACCTTGATGGTTCATTCCTCAATTGTTTCTCCTTCTGGAATGCCATGCTCCCTTAGCCATGAGGTGAACTTATTCTTATGTTCCTTCATTAACCACTCATCTGTGTGCCCATGATTATGTTCGCGAAGCTCATCAATATGTTACTCGATGAAAGGCTCAATTATCGAGAGTTGATGTAGGATGTTGTGATGTGCCTCGAGGACTGAATTGTAATCTTGCGGGACTAATGATTTCTTTCCCATCCTCCCTCTTCCATTTAGCCTACCATCATGTCGTGATGTAGGCAAACCTATTGCATCCTGGTCTTTTTGGACACTATTGCAGAATGGACCTCCAGACTCAATTGCCTCATCGGTTAAGTACCCCTCTACCATGGGCGCCTAAGGATGAGCACGAGTTGATACGTAGCCATTAAGTGTTGACATAAAACGTGTATATGTCCAAATCTCATGCAAATACATGGGACACAGTGCCTCTATCTGTGGAACTAAGTGCACCACTAGGTGAACCATAATATCAAAGACTGCTAGAGGAAAATAGATCTTGATCTATGACACTATCTCCGCTGCAAATTCCTTAAGAGATATCAACTCATCACGGCCAATCACCTTCAGTGAGATCCTATTGAAGAAGTAGCACAACCGTGTGACTGCAACCTTTATCTACACTAGATTTATAGCCCTAATCGCAATAGGGAGGAAAGTAGTCAGCATGGCAAGACAATCATGTGAGTTGTAGTTAGTGAGTGTAAGGTCTTTCATTGACACAATACTTCGTATGCTAGAGCAGAATCTAGATGGGACATTCAAAAACTTCAACCACAGACACATCAAGTGTTTCTCATCATTGTTGAGGTTGTAGCTTGCTGCCGGGAGATGGTACTTCCCATTTTCTTGAAGAATATGGTGAAGTTCTTTTTTTTATGTCTAATTGTATCATGTCTAGGCATGAATTTAGTCCTTCCTTTGTCTTGCCCTTTATGTCTAGCAACGTTCCAATTAGGCTTTCAAACACATTCTTCTGAGCGTGCATACCATCGAGCGCATGGCGTACGTCTAACTCAGGCCATTATGACAAATACTTGAAGAAAATAGATTACTTCTTGAATGGAGCCCCTGGTGTCAGTTTGACATTCTTTCTTGGTTTTCCATCTATTGTCTTTTTTCTGAAAAAAATTCAGGTTGCTGACTATGTTGAAAACTCTTTTGCCTTTACTATTACCTAGTAGGGCAATAGACTGGAGTTCAACGTTATTGTCGAAGTACTTATCCATCCTTTTTGGGGTACCTGTGTCCTTTCTATAAGAAGCGTTTGTGTCTCATGTACACTATCTTCTTCGATGTAGTAAGGGACACATGAGTAGTTTCATCTATGAATACCACACAACCAACCTTTCCCTTGAACTGCCCTGATAATGTGAAGAGAGTAGAGTAATCGTTGATCGTAACAAAGATAATTTCTCTCAACGTGAAAGATTCTTTGCGGTACTCGTCCCACATTTTGACACATGTTTCCCACAATATCTTCATGTCTTCCATTAAGGGCTCAAAGAAAACATCCATGTCACACCAGGCTGTGTAGGTCTAGAGATAATGTAACGATCTCTATTTTCCACGAAGGGAAAATCCACAGATGCAAATTATAATACGATAGTCTCAGGAGATCATCCCATCGCATTATCAAATTACAGTCGATAACATAGTCATACAACGAGTTCTGAATTAAAAGAGTACAACAGAGGGTCTAAATTAATTATTACATCGCCACACTAGTGGAATCACACTAACACGCAGCATCCGGAACAGCGAAGGGAAGCGTAGATCTCCAGCATCTCTAACTTGAGCGCAGCATGAAACCCTACTCCTCCGGGTCGACGTCCTCATACACGTCCTCCGGCTCGTCACCTGAGTCCAAAATCTTTGAGTATGATTTGTACTGGCCACTGGCTCCCACCCTATGCTTTGCGTTTCGCTATGTGGAAAGTGGTATGCAAAAGGGTAGAAAAGAGAAGTTATGTCTGGCTGTGGCTTTCCTATGCAAATTCGTTATTAAGTAATATAACAATATAATATAAGTTGTTTTTCAAGTTTTAACACATTTCCCACACATTCAACCCATCCACACACACTCACACTCTCTAGGCGACAAGACAACTCCCTCTTGTCATTGCCTCAGCGGCTCATAGTCGGACCTACAAAACCTAGGGGAGAGAAGAAAAGAGTCATCTCACTACTCAAGAGAAGCGTAGGTCAAGGGAATGTCCATAACCGGGGACACGGCTATACGTATAGATCGATCAACTCTGCAGATAGGATCAGATAGGTCATCTCCTCAATCAGGGTACTCCCCCGTGCCATCACAACACCTCTATCCCGGGGCTCGCCCTGGGATCTCCTCAAAACACATGTACCCACCACAGGTACCTCACGTGGGGATGCCCAAGTCGCACCCCCGGCAAGGCTCGTCCTACGGACTCGTCGTAGGGCCTGCCTGATCGACTCAACCCTCACCACACACCCAAAACACACGCCAAGATCTCCCCAGTTGTTAATCATCATTTTAATGGCACACGGTGCCTAGCCACTCACAAACAAGTCCTCTAATCAGCATAAAGTAAAGGCATCAGTAGAGCATGTGACATGGTAATATAGCGGTGTCTAGCCTATAAGCGGGTGTGCAGGGGTATGGTTGCGACAAGGTAAAGGCTTATCAAGCAATCTACCATGCAACCTATTCAGAGCAATTGCATAAAGTAAAGCGCTAGCATTCTACTCATATCATGACATGCCTAATAGGTGCTACGACTGTGGGTGGGACGTGGCACCTGTCCAGTCGTCGCCGAGGTCCTCCGTGTAGTCAGGGTCCTCCTCCTCAGCAGTCGGCTCCTCCGGGTCTAAAACCGTATATGAACCACGACTTAGACATTACTATAGATAATCACAAAAATGCAAAAGAGATCGAAAAATATCCAACTTCACTCATTCATAAGCCTATTACGTAGAGAATGTTTTTAGAAAATTTTTGACCCCAAGTTTATATTTTTCTGAAAACATAAGCATTTTCTAAGAATTTCTAAAGTTCAAAACTTGATTTTTAAAAGAGAAAAGGGAAAACAAGGCTTCCTGGGCTGGCTGCCGCTATCTGGCCCGGCGGGGTCTAGGTTTGGCTGGCCTACTGAGTTGTGCTGGCGCCGAGGCCCAAGGGGCTCGGCCCACTCCCTCTGCTATTCCCCTCTTCTCTTCTGGACCGGCCACGCGGGCGAGGCCCACTCTCCCATTCTCTGCCTCGGCCCGCAGGCAAGGGGGCAGGTCCACGGTAAATAGGGTCCACCGGACCACTCCTCTCTCTTCCCCTCTTTTCTGTCTGGTCCACGGTGGACCGCGTTGTGCGCCCTCCGTCTCCCCTGCTCTGCTCGGATGCGGAAACGCCACGGGCGCGAGCGGGCGCGCCCAGTTCCGGCTCCTCCCCTCTCCTCTGCTTGCTCCCACCGTTCACGGCTCTGCCTCGGCACACCTCCACTCCGCTTGGCAACGCGCGCAGGCGCCCGTCCTCACTCCTTGGCTCTGGTGGCGTTCGCACAGGTGGTGCTCGGTGTGAGACGCCGTGGCGAGGGCGACCGCCGTTGCTGCGACGGTGTGGCGTCTCGGGCCTGGGCGACTTCGATTGACTGGCTAGCATCGTGGCGGGGCAGGCTGTGTGGCACGAAACGGCTCAGAACGGGTCTCAGGAATGGCGTCGCGCGTGACCGTGCGCCGGCGGCGGCACAGCGCCCGTGGACAGGGGGCTGGGGGCATCCTCGGGTTCTACCGACTAGGCGGTCATGTGCGCATGGTCACGACGCAGCTCGACGGCCACTCCCCGGCGAGCAAGGTGGCCGGAGCGGAGCGGAACAGGCGCGGCAGGGGTGGTGGCTGCGGCCATGGCGCTCGGCTGCGCCGACGTGGCGCACGCGGCGCAAGGTGTGCTGGGGGCCGTGATGAAGTGTTCGGGGTATCCCTTGGAGTGGCAATGGTGGCTGTGCAAGCAGCCAGGGCTATCGGTCCACAGCAAGACGGAGACGGGACCTTGCCGGGGCGAAGCTCGGCCATGGCGAGAGCGTGGCGTGACAGGGGGACTTGGCGTCGATGCTTACCATAGGTGGCGGTGAGGCTAGGCTGGTGGTGCGGTGGCGAGGCGAGGCCATGTCGATTGGAAGCAGTGTCGTGCCATGCCGAACCGCTCCGTCGAGGTAGTCGACGACGCGGCGGTAGCTCCCGGCGAGCTCGGCGGCGTGACAGGGACGGTTGCCCCCTTCTTCCCTTCTCCTCTCTGAGGCTTGGTAGCACTGAGATGTGGAAGCGGTGCTAGGGAGGGGCGCGGCGCGACGGGCTCTGCCCTCTTTATAGGGCCGGCTTGGCCATGGTGAACAGGCGATGACGATAGACGGTCGCGGGAGCTTGGAGTTTGAAAGGAGGGCGGATAGGGGCGCTAGGGCTAGGGTTTTGGGGAGCGGCGGTGTTGCGCGGCGCGTCCCGGTGTGCGGCACCGGTCAGAGGGAGCGCGGCCGGTCAGAGGCGCTGCCGCGGCGGCAGAGCTGACGGCGAGCGTCACGCTCTGGCATGACTTGGCACCGAGCGGGGGCGAGAGCTGGGTAGTGAGCGGTGATAGGCGCGTGCTCTGGCGCCTGAGGCCGTCCGCCTGCGCGGTGCGTTTGGCGGGGCGCGGCGCAAAATGGCAGCACGGCGAGGTCCTTTCCCCTGCCTCCTTCTACTACTCGGCCGAGAGGGGAAACAAGGACGGGAGAGGGGGTGACAAGCGGGGGCCGCTGGCCCGCCTGTCAGCGGTGCGGTGAGGGGGAAAGGGAGTGGCGCGGCACGTGCTGCGCCCTCGGCTGCACCTGGGCCGGCCTGCTGTGCGCGGTTGAGGGGAGGGCAGGCTGGGCCTAGCTCCCTACTGGGCCGCGCGTGCGTGGGTGGAAGGAGCTCCGCCGAGCTAGGCCTCTGCCCCGCGGGTTGGGCTGGTGGGGGCTGCCTTCGGTCTTGGGCTGGTTGGCCTTTAGGGAAAATCCTTTTCCTTTTCCTCCCTTCTTCCTTTTAAGAACTATAAGTTGTTTCATTTAGTTAATTAGTTAGCCACACAAAAATCTAAGAGACGCAGATCAAGGTTAAGCTTAAGTATGCCATGCAACTAAGACTAGCTCTAATAGGGTCTACTTGTGCAACTAACAAGAGGGCTTCCTATTATGCAAACACCATCAGGGTTAATTAATGAAAAAGTTTTAAAAAGTTGTAATTTTTGTGTGTTTGAAAACTCGGGTTGTTACAGATAAGGATGGCTAGCATGAGGTACTTTCACTTCTGCATCAACCATGGCGGAAGGTTGTAGATGGTGAGGATCACCGGCCATGTGCTATGCGTGCTACTTGTTGGTATTTCTTATGACTATTGGATAAATCCGCAAGCGCATAGATTATTTTATTGTAGCACTTCACCCAGGAGTATTCCAGGGTATCGTAATTTATATTCTCCCAAGGGAAAGCGGAGCTAGAAATAATAATAAAAGAGAGATTCTAGAGATCACCTCAATTTAGTACCAACTAGTGTAAGGGGGGTAATTGATATAATGATAGGAAGGTGAGATAATGTAACAAACCAGTAAAGATAAGTAAGAGATGACTAGTGAGTATAACTATGTGGGAGGACAACGAGAGAGTAAGAGGACTCCTGAGATTCCAACTCTACCTTTGTGGATTTAACTATGACACTCAATTGAGACAAACATTGATTGATTCCTCAATACAAGTATGCTAGGCGAGAGGATAGATCAGTAGGAGGACAAAACTCCTACCGGACCGCGCCCTCTTCTTATAGGGGCCTTATCTTTTAAGAACTTGCCTAAGAACACGTGGTGGAATACAAAGACTAGACAAGGCTGTCACTCTCTTGCTAGCTACCACAAACAATCCGTGCAACAAGAGATAACCAAAGGCAAGATTAAGTATAAGCACCACGCTTACACCTATTCTCACTACTCTAATTGTGTATACGGCAACTAGGGCACCCTATGACAGGCGATGATCGCATACAGGAAAGGCCACAAGGATCTCAATCTAGTTTATAGCAACAAAATGACAAGATAAACCACAACAATACTTTAACAAGTTTGCACAAAGTAAAGACTAAGTAAAGTAAAGAAGGAATATTGCATTAATAAGTAAAGTCTTACAAAAGAGGAAAGATACAAGAGTTTATACCAGATCCTCCAGGAAGACAACTTCGGAAAGCCCGAGCAAAGCTCAACTCAACTCTAACTCCCACACTAGAGAACACCACTAGACTAATCTCCACTTGAGAACAATAGTGGTTTGTATGGATTACATCATGACTAGAGAGGGAGGTATGAGCCTCTATTTATAGTGGGAGGTGGAGTTGGGGCTACTCCAGCGCAACATCAGCGATCCAGGGAGCTTCAATCCTCCACCCTTGGATCCAACTGACTTTGAACCGCCTTTGGATGGATGGTGTTGATTTCCATCATGTGTGAGTGGTTATGGCGGTTGGTAGGAGGTGAACCGACACAGGGAGTGGTCGGACAACCCCCCCCCCCTATGGCCTGTGGGCCATCCTCATCCTTCGAGATGTGGCCTGTTGGTATTTCTTAATGCAAATAGATAAATCCGCAAGCGCACGGATATTGTTGTAGCTTTCACCCATGAGTATTCCAAGGGTTTCGATTTCCACAGGGAACGTGAAGTGTACTAGAGAAGAACTAAGAACGTCCAAGGATAGATAAGATAATTGGGTAGAGAGATTTTAGAGTTTTCTAAGGGGATATCTAATCAAAGGTCCACTATACTCCACTTACTTTGGAGCAACTGTACCTTCCCAACTCTCGATAAAGACTGGGAAAAAGGTAGTCGGGAGAGGCTGCCAAAAGCTCTATGAAAACACCAACCTGAACATGGTGGACTACAAAGGCCTTACAGAGCTATCACCCCTGGGGCTACCACAACAATCCGTAGGATTGGGCGCAAACTCAGATAAACTCTAGTCTAGACACCACGTCTACACTATCACTTACTACTCTAATTCGAATTCAAGACTAGAGCACTCGATACGAGCGGAGATCCCGTAAATAGAATAAAGTAAGAACTAAAATAAGATACTTAGAAATAATAAATGAAGAACCTAGAGATTGCTCCGAACCAGATGCTGCAAAGGTATAATGTTGAGGAAGATCCGACAGATCCGGCTCCTCCTAGCTCTCTCCTCCTCTCTCTCACCTCTCATTACAACTAGATGAACTAGAACTAGAAGAACTAGATCTAGACAACTAGAGGGACCTCTCTCCTTCTCAACATCTAATCGAAACCCTAGCTTTTGCTCTGGAGAAGAATAATGAGATGAGATGATCCTCAGGGGGTCAGGGGCCTTCCTTATATAGCCTCCTCAAATGAACATCGGCCGTCGGATCAAACTGACCTTAAGCGAAGGGTTTAGATTGATCCTCAAAGGTGGTGGAGCATGATCCGCGAAATTGGCCCTGATTGGCCTGAATAGTAGGGCGGGCGCCCTGACTCCGGGCCCGTTTCGCCTCCCATTCGTTCTGGTGTCTTCTGGAACCCTTTAGAGGATAGAAAATTGTGCGGTTGATAATTATATCTATGTAAACATGACATGTGGGCCTTTCCTTGGTATTTCCGGATAACCCCCTGCAGAAACAGACATTCACCAAAACTTGTGGAATTTTGTTAGTATAAACCCTAATTCTAACTATTGGTTTCATTTATATCCTTTTCCATGTTTAGTTGACGGTTGAATTTGGTACTTAAGGACCGTCAACAAATTCCGCCAAGCTTACCTTTTGCTCGTCCCTGAGCAAAGATGAACTCAATGACAGATCAGGAGTTGCTACAATGCTTTCACGCCTTAAAGGTACACATGAGTTCAACCAAGAATTCTCCTCTGGATTAGAGTAAACTATTCTGACTTTCAAACTTACCCATATTACCTTTAACCATGGGGCTTATAGCCATCACTTGGGTCTTGAGTAATTGAAAAGCAGAATGATCAAGCCAAGTACTATGTCTCAAGCTCTTCACTTTACCTTCATCCTGGAGTTTTGCAAAGTTTTCAAAATAAAACTCAAAGTCTCTTTTGTATGACCCTCTCAAGTCTCTCAATATGTGCTATTTTTAGATCCTCACTAAGGCAACAATGGTGTTATGCCTTCTCTCATAATATTATTTGGAATAGGCAAAGTAACAATGTGCCTTTTCTCTCTCACCCTATAACTAATAGGCAATACATGGAGTTCATAGGTGGGGAGAAACAATGCATACATACTTACAAAACATATATTGTAAAGTCAAACAATGGATCCAGAGAAACATGTCATACAATCAAATCAAGATGTGCATGTGTATGGGATATATGGTGGATGTATGAGGGTGGATCTGTGGTGAATATATAATGGTGTATGGTGGATATATGAGGGTGTATGATGGAAACCTAAGTCTACTCTGCTCCTTGAATACATATATACATACCTCTCTCTTTTGGAACTTGGAACTTTTGAGAGAACTTGGGCTTGCTCTTTAATTTTTTTTAGAGAGGCGGGCATCTAAATACCCATTGTTTTGATAGGACACTTGTCCATGTTTTACTCTCTTTATTATTTTTTTCACAACCCCAAGTCTCTTTCTATAATAACACTTTTGAGAGATGATAACAAGGAAATCCTTGGAGCGGTTATATCTGTGGTAATGGAATATATGGATAGGTGGAGAACTGGGACACTTTTGGTTACTTACTCCCAGGGTAGGAGTAGAGCATTTTTCTGGTGGATCTGAATGGCATATATGTGGATGCGTACTTCCAGGGTAGAAGTAGCATATATGAGTGGAGTGTGCGTGATCTTGATTTTAAAAGCATGACAAGTCTCTAAGGGTCAACAAAGCTTGACAAAACTCAATGCAAATACAAGCAGTAAATATGATAGTGAATGTTTTCCTAATCTACCAGGCATGTATATATGGTTGTGGTAGGAATTCAAGCTCTCATCATACAGAGACTCATCATGTAATATTTTTAATTTTCAAAAGATAAATTCTCCAGAACTCTAGTATTGCTAGGAACAAGATAAATAGTAGCTCAACTTTCTCATATCATACCTATCAACTACCTAGACTTAGCTCAAGCATTTGCAACCCACAAGTTTTAGGTTCAGAGCAAATCTTCATGTCAAAATAGTTATATCTAAAACTCGGGAGAATTCAAGGCTGAAAACTAGGTACTTGAAAGGAATTACGGTAGAGCAACTATTCATCATTTCCATAGAGAGATAAACATTCATGGAACTTATGGGAGTAGAGAGAAGTCTTTTTGTTCTTTTTATCATATTTAGAGATTTTTTTATTGCAAGCAAAGATAAGCAAGGAAATGCGTGAATGTAAATGCTGGAATTAAACACTTACCTTAATGGGGAGGGAGCCTCCCCCAAGCTTATCCTTTGCTCAATAGTGTGGTGGCTGATATGGATGTTGTTGCCACCATATCCTCCATCGCTGGATTTCTTCTTCTTGAACTGCTTGGAGTTGTTCGGTGTTTTGCTAGACTATACGATGCTCCCTTATCTCATGGGGACGATAAGGATGCTCGTGGGCTTTGAGGACCTGGTGGTTGAGGAGGCATGCCACTGGAAATGTCCATGGCATCAGAAGTTGCATAGTCTTCCTCCTCACCACCAACTCCTCGGGAAGGACCACCTTGCTCAAAATGAGCAAACCGTGGTTCCTCATGTGCTCTCCTGCTAGAACCTACAACACCTCTTTGCCCATGTCCTTGATCTAAATCAAGGGTTAGTTGGCAGGTCCTATACAACCAACGTTTCTCATTTGAAGGAGGAACCTCAGTTGTATGGCCATGATAAATCATTTTGAGGCCACCTCTTGGACCTCTTTTGAGCATTTGAGCATGTATAAGATATTCTTCAGAGTTCTTCATTTTATTATTAGCAACTTCTAAACACACCTATTATTATTACTAAATAGGAAACTCTATTATGGATAAAGTAGACAATGAAAAGTATCTAAGTTGTAACTCTTGTGATTAAGTGTGAACCTTCATGTGCTCACATTTTTTTTGAATTTATTTATGTAACTAATATCTAAGTAAACCTAAGTGAATAAGGATACTTACTTGGGTACATGGGGGTGCTCTCCCCCAAGCTGGATGTTGACATAGTCATTCATTTAGACAGTGTAGACTTACTTCACTTTTCTGAGACTTCAAAGATGGTAGTTAATGTAGTTGTACTTCTCAAAGTAGATGAAGTTATCTAATCCTGTCTAGTCTTTCCAAATCCTGCTAAACTCAAATAGACAACAAAGCTCGTGGAACAGATTAAGCGTTAGTGGTAAACCATTTATGCCTTGATTGCCTAGAGCCTTACGGAATTCGAATATTCAAATATATTTTTAGATTTTCAATTTTATATGCAAATTACTAATGCAATATTTTTTATGCCTCCATAGTAAATAGTTTGGAAGACTTATTCACATGGGGCTTAAAGGTTTTTCTTCTTAAATGCAATGCAAAAATATACATATGCTATGATAAAGATGATTATGCACTAGATTAGACTAAGGATGATATATGAATAGTGCCATAAATAATTATGGAAAGTAAATATGCTAGAGTGCAACTAATGCAATGCAGAGAAATAAATATGCAGATAACTTACCGAATTTACCTTACGGCTAAGGTTCAGAGATTTAGGTTCGTTGAACCGGACCTCTCTTCTGGTTCAAATGTCTTAAGGAGCGTGGTCCACTCCTGATGAATTCTTGGATGTTTGCTCTTCTTGTGTTGGTGTTTCCAATGAAGTCTCTTTCCTCTTTCACACTTCCTCAGTCTGAGGTTCTGCTTTCTCTTTCCTCTGTAGCAGGTGATGCATCCTCTGTTGGTGGTACGACTTCTTTCTCAGGAGAACTCTTATCTTTATTATTGAATTGATCTTCATATCTTGTTAATTCTCCTAGATAGTCTGTCCATCCATCCTTGGGGGCTTGTTTCTTTTCTTCAGGAAATTAGAAGTGGATCTCTCATGATTCCATGGAGATAATTGCGCTTGTGGTGTTGAGGAAAGATCTCGAATGAGGTGGACTTCATCTTCATCTCCCATATCTTGAACCATGAAGTCGGTGGGAACATAGTGATCTCTCAGGCATTGTGTTGATGCTTGATCCAATATCACAGAATATCTTGTAGAATGCACTTTCCTTGATCTTGCAACCAATGGTAGGTACTCCTGGATCATCTAGCTTAGCGAGGTGATAGAAGGAGTTGATCATAGCCTGAATCAATAGTGCTAATTATCTGGGTCTTCTCTTGTTGTTGAGCTTTACTCTTCCTCCTTCTATTATTGATGTTCTTTCTTGTAGCAGCAGTTGTATCCTCATAGATGTATGGCCTCTTTGGATGAGTAAGGGCCTTGAGTGTATGCTTCATGAAAGTGAATCTCTTCGTCTCATCCTTGATAGTGAAACAGATCTTGGCGCTATCCGTGTAGACGATGGCATTATCTGTTCTTATGAATGAGCGTCCCAAGATAATGAGTGCTTTCGCATCTCGGCTTGTTTCTTCAATCACAAGGTTTTACCTGTACGAATGAGTGTCTAGCTTGTATGCTGACATATAAAGGAATTCCTTGGGATAGCATAGTGTCTGATCTGCAAGCTTCGCATGATGTTGACACTTGCTCCAAGGTCATAGACCACTTCTTCAAAAGTGTAAGCTCCAATGGAGATTGGAATGACAAGTCTCCCTGGATCCCCTTTCTTGATTGGTAGGATGTCATCCACCCATGCTCTTGATGGCATGGTGAAGAAGTGTCCTGCTCATAGAAACAAGGCAGAGATCAAGTGCATGGGCTCTGCTGGTGGAAAAACACCAACAAAACCAAAAGTTTATTTATTCATCTCTAACCTAAATATATTTGAGCAAGAATGAGTTGTATTTTATTTAGCCATGACATGAGTGATCAGTCCAGAGAATGAGCATGAATGTAGCATTTCATAAACACTTGGCATATTAGATTGCTTTAACACATGGAAAGACTATCTAATTTATTTTTACATCATTGAGATTATCATCTTCCAAGGTTGGATGTGCAACATTTTAGATGGTTAAGACTGTGAGATTAAGAAGTGGTACTAGGATCAAGTTTTACAGAACTAACATGTTGAGTTAATCAGGATGGATCAAGTAAATTTGCAGCTTAAACATGTTTAGATCTTTATTTATGTGAATACCAGAATCAAAAGAAATGCTTTTAGAGTGTTGATTACTTACCTTTACCTTTGTCATTGAAGAATGATGGCATCGAACCTTCATGGAAGCTTCCCTTGATCAACTGGTTGTGCATTAATGACTTGTCTTCTTGTTCCACTCCTCTCTCATCTTTGTTCTTCCGATCTTGAAATTTTTGTTGATCTTGTCTTGAAGTTTTGTTCACCCTCTTCCATGGATTGAGCGGATGTAGATTTTGTCATTTATCACTCGCCTTCTCCTTGCTCCATGGAATTCATCATGATGAATTAGCTACCTCTCTCTTGTGAAGGTTGTTGAAGTTCATGCGTCTCTCTTCATCTTAGTATGAGTTCATCTCAGGACTTCCCAATTTGATATTGAAAGTTTCCCTGCAGGGGTTAGTCCAACAAAATATCCAATATCTACTCTAGTATACTATCGGTTCAAAAATCAACCTAGACACCACGTCTAATTTGATTTAGGAAGACATTTTAACCTAACCAAGCTTAGATTAAAAAGCCTTTAGAAGTAATATCCAAATACCTTTGATTTAAACTAAGCACCATGCATAATTTAAAAGATATATGAAAATTCTTCAAAACCTAAACATACACTATAGCAGACAAAGGTAGCATGAAAGTATTATGGAGCTTTATTCAAGTGAGGATGAAAAAAGTATGATGATTTTTTTTAGTAGTTGAGCATGCTTTAAAGGTAAGTACAACTAAGATGATGTAACAACATGGCACAAGATATTTTTATGGTGGGTTATCCCCCAAGCTTGAATTTTGCAAAAATCAAGATTGGATGAATGTTGCATGATGATTGGTTGGACATACCTTATGCTTGTTATTCCTTCATTCTTTCTGCTCTATAGCTGGAAAAGTTAGTGACAAAAATACCCGAAGGAATATAATCATATAATTCTATGCTCGTTTCACAAAGGTAGGCAACACAAGGTGAATGTTAAGATCTGAGAGGTACTTGTTTTAAGACACTTAGCTTGTCCTAGGAAAACCTTTTAAGATGTGTTTTAAGTGACGTGGTTTCCCTTCTATTACCTATCTCAAGATTTACACGAGATCTACAAAATTTGTGATAAACATATGCATCAACAACCACCCTTTTGAAGTATTTGCAAAAAGAAAGCGAGAGGGTGTTGGTGATGTCATGTGTGGTAATGATAGAGAGACCAACGGTTCGGGAGATGTCTCATATGAGCATGGGTGTAAGAAGATAGTTATGGAATAGATTCCATGCTAATTGATATCATCTTCCTCTCCAATCTCTATGGTTGATTCTTCATGTAAGTTCAAAATTCCACTTGGATTGGCAACTCTCAAATTGGTCTTGTTGGGGGCCTCCTCTGTACTTGGATGATTCATATTTTGAAATGGATTTAAAACAAAACCAAGGCTAAAGAAAGATTGCTCCCAAACCCCTACAAGCAAGGCGAAGCTCATAGCCATTTATAAGAATGGGGGTCAAGAAGGTGGAGTCTCCAACAAGTCGCCCTTTGGAGTAGAGTATTTATAATTTTGGTAAGATGAAGATGGTAAGGTGAGAAAGATGGTAAAAAGGAAAAAGGTAAATGGATGACTTGGTATGAAACTAGCATAGCTACCAATCCCCGGCAACGGCACCAGAAAGCTTGTTGGTATTTCTTAACGCAAACAGATAAATCCGCAAGCGCACGGATACCGTTGTAGCTTTCACCCGTGAGTATTCCAATGGTATCGATTTCCACGGGGAACGTGAAGTATACTAGAGAAGAACTAAGAACGTCCAAGGATAGATAAGATAACTGGGTAGAGAGATTTTAGAGTTTTCTAAGGGGGATATCTAATCAAAGGTCCAGTATACTCTACTTACATTGGAGCAACAGTACCTTCCCGACTCTCGATAAAGTCTGGGAAAAAGGTAGTCGGGAGAGGCTGCCAAAAGCTCTACGAAAACACCAACCCGAACGTGGTGGACTATAAAGGCTTTATAGAGCTGTCACCCCTGGGGCTACCACAACTATCCGTAGGATTGGGCGCAAACTCAGGTAAACTCTATTCTAGACACCACGTCTACACTGTCGCTTACTACTCTAATCCGAATTCAAGACTAGAGCACTCGATACGAGCGGAGATCCCGTAAATAGAATAAAGTAAGAACTAAAATAAGGTACATAGAAATAATAAATGAAGAACCTAGAGATGGCTCCGAACAAGATGCTGCAAAGGTACAATGTTGAGGAAGATCTGACAGATCCGGCTCCTAGCTCTCTCCTCCTCTCTCTCACCTCTAATTACAACTAGATGAACTAGAACTAGAAGAACTAGATCTAGACAATTATAGGGACCTCTCTCCTTCTCTACATCTAATCGAAACCCTAGCTTTTGCTCTGGAGAAGAATAATGACATGAGATGATCCTCAGGGGGGTCAGGGGCCTTCCTTATATAGCCTCCTCAAATGAACGTCGGTCGTCGGATCAAATCGACCTTAAGCGAAGGGTTTAGATTGATCCTCAAAGGTGGTGGAGCATGATCTATGAAGTTGGCCCTAATTGGCCAGAATAGTAGGGCGAGCGCCCTAGGGGTCAGGGCGGGCGCCCTGACTCCGGGCTCGTTTCGCCTCCCGTTCGTTCTAGTGTCTTTTGGAGCCCTCTAGAGTATAGAAAATTGTGTGGTTGATAATTATCTCTATGTAAACATGACATGTGGGCCTTTTCTTGGTATTTCCCGATAACCCCCTGCAGAAACAGACATTCACCAAAACTTGTTGAATTTTGTTAGTATAAACCCTAGTTCTAGCTATTGGTTTCATTTAGATCCTTTTCCTTGTTTAGTTGACGGTTGAATTTGGTACTTAAGGACCATCAACATGGCCCCACTAGTCAGGGACCAAGTGGGAGTCAGGTGGGGCCAGAGGGTGGTCGGCCACCCCCCCCCCTTGGTGACTCTGGCCCACCTCAGTCGTCCAGGTGCTGGTCCCATTTGTCATTGGTGTTGGATGTTGGTCCTGAGGTATTTGTCACGTTTATCTCCTTGGTGTGGGCCCATGGATCCATGTGTTTTGCTTGTGAGCCGTTGAGAGAAAGCACAGAGTGATCCAAGGGTTGTAATTCACTCTAAGGTGCTTCTCTTGGATCATGGCCGAGAGGGGAGAGCTGGTGGGCCCACAGGGTGGTCAGCCGACCCCCTATGTGGGTCCCACTAGCTCTCCTTTGCTCTATTTCTTCATTTCTGCAATCAAATACTCATGGACATGTGGAACTTGTTATTTTATAAAATATGCTCATGATGTGATTATTTTGTCTTTGATCCTGAGTTTGTTGGCAGCATTTTAGTTATGTCAAAGTGTATAATTCTTGGGGCCAACAAGATCCCCCAAGCTTAACCTTTGCTTGTCCCAAGCATACAATTAAACTTAGCTCGATGGATCAGGAGTTGCTACTATGCTCCATATTTCAAGAGTAGTAAATCTACAACAATCTTACTTCTCTTTTGAATGAAAAAATTAGCAATAAAGACTCACCCATATTACCTTAGTCCTTCATGGGGATTGTAGCTTTATCCTTTGTCTTGGGAAGTTGAGAGATAGAACAACTTGACTTGAGCACTAGTTTTCTCATTCTTTCACAAGTTTCATATCGGAGGTTTTGTAAAGTTTTATAAAAGAAAGACTTAGTGTTCCTCAAATGGTACTCTCGATTCGCTCATAAGGTGTATGATTCCTCACCAATGCACATATCAAAGTTTGCCTTCTTTTTCATCCTACTCTAAAGGCTTATATGGAGCTATAGGTAGGGATAAAAGATATAGCAAACTTACCTTGCATATATTGTAAAGTCAAATTTCGGATCCAAGGACAGAAATGTCAAATTCTTAGATCAAGATGTGCAAGTGTGGGAAAACATGACAATTGATCAATACTCCTATATATGATCTCTCTTTCCTAACTTATTAATTTGAGACATAGCTATCTTTATTTATTTTTCTATGAGCTTTAAGAATGCTCATCATCATCATTTTTTTTCATGAGCTTTGATGTGGTCTTATATTTTTCATAATTTTGCATAGTCTATGTCTCATTTGCTAGCAACATACTAGAGAGAGAATTTTTCTACTAGAGCATGGAGTATGAACTATGTGGAAAAATGTAAGGCATGTTTCTGCGTACTTCCAGTGTAGAAGCAGCATATATATGTGGCGTGTACGTGATCTTGATCTTGGGAGCATGATAAATCTCTCAACAAGGGTCACAAAACTTGACCAAACCCAACACAAAGCAAGCAGCTTATGTAGAAAGCTTATATCATGTAAGAGGATATATGGCTTTGGTAGGAGTTTTCACCATTGAGGAACAAAAAGTGTTTTTATCATTTTAATAAATAAAACTCTGATAGTCATTCTTGCTTAGAACAATATTATAGCAGCTCTTATCTTGTCATATCATGTCTCACAACAACTTAGATTTAGTTACAGCTTTTGCAACCCACAAAAGTTTTAGGTTCATGGTGGTTTCTTTTACGCCAAGTAATCCATACTTAGAGAAATATCAAGCTGTAAACTAAGTACTAAAGAAACATTTAGCAGAGCAACTATTCATCATTTCCATGAGGGATAAATATTCATGATATATGTGAGAGTAGAGACAAGTCTTTTTATTTCTTTTTTATATATACGAAAATGAAATGCAAAAATAAAATGCTGAAATTAAAATTACAAAATTTAAATTGCAAAATTAAAATGTTGAAAGATAAAAACCTACCTTAGTGGGGGAGGAAACCCCCCAAGCTTATTCTTTTCATGGTCCTAGTGGACGGAAATGCATTGGATGCATTCCCTGCTAGGCATAGAACATAGCCCATTGCTGGGCGTTGTAGTCTCTCATTGCTTGGACCCGTTGCAGATTTTGTACTGCATTCTGATGGAGAATTCCATGCTCCACTCGTAACTCACCCACTTGATTAGTGAGTAAATCCACATCGTGATGGAAATCACGGTATTCTCTTTCCTGTGAAGAAGCGAAAGAGAATCATGCACTTTGGGTGTGTGATGCTGATCTCTGAAATTAGCCACTTGAGCTGGAAAACTGTGTGGTACTGGCAGACTCCTCATCTTCAAAATCTGGACCAAGAGATGTGCCTTCTTCTGGTGCAGCATATGCCATGCTATGTGTCACCCGTTGACCTGCAAAACTCCTACGTCCTTCTTGGGTGTCTGCATTAAAGGTTAGTCGCCTACACCTATACAGTTTAAGTCTTTCACATGGAAGTAGAATTCTGGTTGTAGGTTCACCATTCATATAAATGACAGTATTATTTGTTCCATTAGCCAGTATGTGACCTTGCAAAAAGTAAGCCATATCCAAAACACCCCTAGGTGTATCTAGGAAAAACTGGTAATTATCGAGTTGAGCCAAGTTGCGCATAATTTTAGTGATCATGGATGTAAACTCAAAGGGTCCTTTTCTTTTAATGGCTGAACACCAGTGATCTACCATGGCTCTAATAGGGATAACAGGAATCTTATTTACCATGGCTAAAAGTATTCTTAGCTCAACTTCCATTACAGTTCTTACATCATTTCTAGGAAAGAAGGTTATTCCTATCCAACAATGCATGAAACGTAAAGTGGGATTATGGATATCACTTGTTCGTGGGTATCTAGCATTGTCCTTCCCAGAAATCAGTTTCCAAAATTCACGCTTATTAAAACCCTGGGTAGCATGTTCAAGATTAACAGCACATTTTTCTCTACACCCAAGAACAATACCAAATTCTTTCCAAGTAAAAGTAAGTGGATGATTAAGCAACCGGAAAGAAAGTCTTTGAGCATTTGTGTTAATGGTGCTCAGAAACTCTAGAGTTAAAAGCTTACTTCCTGAGTCTCTGGATACATCCCAAAATTCACTAGTCCACCCCATGACTCTAAAAACTTCATCAAACTCTACGTCTAACCCAATTTTTGCTAAGAGCGTAGGATCAATTACCTTGGTGTGCTCGTAGTTGCGTACCTTCAGTTTGTTGAATGTGGTTATCTCATGAGGTGTGAGCTGGATACCGGTTTTAGGATCGGTGACTCGTGATGATTGATCTTCCGAAATATTGGCCAGTTCATAATGACCGGCACTATGATGTTCTTGCTCGTACTCACCATGGCTAGCACTATTGGCCATAATTTCGGTGGCACCCGAACCGTGCCTTGAATCAATCAACATAATCTCCGTACCTTGAGATGAGCTTCCTCCATGGGAGTTTTTGGAAGAACTCCCACTAACTGAACTATGCGCCTTCTTGATTGCTTTCTTGAGGGACTTCATCTTACCACTCTAACTAGCTAAGATCGTACTTCTCTCTTGATTAGCGGTGAAGGTTTTTGGAGAGAGATGGCAAGGATTCGTGAGCTTGCTGGTTGAGAGTGTGTGTTTGAAAGAGTCTCTCTGCATGTGTACATATAGCAGAGAGGATGGGGAGTGCTGGAGGCACTAGGGCCCGGTCGACCAACCTCCCATATGCCCTCTGAGTGCTCTGATTTGCAAAGTAGTGGAGCACTGACAAGATTCCAGGCATGGATGTGCTTGGAGGGGTCACCATTGTGTCAACCGACCGCCCCCTTGGATGCTCTGTTGGTGGGAATTGCACCATGCCAGCTTGAGTGATAAAGGGGAGCAAGGAGATGACAGGATCCATTTACCCATGTCGGCTAATTAGCAAAGAGGCTCTACCCTTTGGCTTTGAGTGATTAGATAAAAGGAATGAATGGCCTGGTCATTTGTTGGTGTTTCATGATCAAGAGGTTACGGAGACGATAGGAGAGTATGGCTCCCATTGATTAGTGATACGCTTCTTGTGATGGTTTGATGAATGATGAGAAGGTATATGGTTGTTTATGGAAGGGGTGTGGTGATTGGGGTCTTTGATGTTTGGAAGAATTAAGTGGTGACTTGGGTCGTAGTGATTAGTGATGTGCTCTTGTCAGGATGTCTCTCGTGGATGGCATGATTTTTGTGGTATGGGAGTGAGAGAAAAAGAAAGGAACAAGGAAAGGATGTGAGGAGTCAAGGCTCTGTCCCCTCTTTGGCTCCTAGCCTGGTTGTTTAGAGTTCAGACACAAGGCATCTCGAGGCAGAAGAAAAGAGAGAGATGGAGGAAAGGACCAGGTCGGCCGATCACTGATTGTGATTTTGGCCCCTGGTGCACTATTTCAAACATGGTACCTCGAGGCAGGAAAAAGATAGAGGGGAGTGGGGCCCAAGGCCAGGTCGGCCAACCCCACCTTGTCCTCTAAAGGTCCTAGTTTTGTGACACTAATTTACTTACATTATTTAATATGCAATGCAACTTTCGTGGAAAAAGGATTCAAAGTTTTATGGGTTAAATTGATTTTCAAAGTTTATTATTACTAAGCATGATTATGTTTTGAAATTAACAAGGGAAAGATCATGTAATGCAAAGAATATTTTAGGAATTTAAAAGAGAATGCGAAGGAAAACCTACCTTTTTCTGAAGCCATGATTTTAGTTGATGAGATTAGGACCGTCCTCCTCACTTACTCGTCGGATTTGCTGACGTGGTTTTGGAGGTGGAGCAGTGCATGACTTGATCACCTTCTTTCATCATACCCGTTTGGGTTTCGCCCGAGGTTATTGCTTCACTTTTGTTAGGTAAGTATAATTAACGTAAGGATCAATTTCAAATACCTTGACTATGGATCATTGCTCGATTTTTGTCTTGAAGTGGAATATCTCCTGGGTTCCATTGATGTTGAATTGAATTTCTCCAGCCCCTACATCGATGTGTGCATTGGCGGTGCTGAGGAATGGTCTTCCTAGGATGAGTGGAGTCCTCTTGTCTACTTCCATATCCAGCACCACGAAATCCATGGGGATGAAAAATTCTCGTATCTTGACGGGAATATTTTCAGCGATACCCGCGGGGTAGCGAATTGATTGATCCGCTAGCTGCAAACACATTGGTGTAGGGGACAAAGTAGTATGAGTTAATTTATCAAATACTACCTTTGGCATGACGCTGATGCTTGCTCCCAAGTCATAGAGTGCGTGCTCAAACTGTTGAGTCCCGATGGAGCAATCAATGGTAGGACACCCTGGGTCCTTCTTCTTTAATGGCAGCTGGTTGAGTATAGGTGCGCTGCCCTCCTCTGTTAGCTTGATGACTTCGGTGGTGGGTAATGGCCTTTTTTTGTTGAGGATGTCCCGCAAATACTTGGCATAAGTTGGAACCTGCATTGCATCAAGTAGGGGAATATGGACATATAATTGACGGATTACCTCAACAAATTTCCTGAAGTGCTCATCTGAAGATTGTCTTCTTGGCTTGTTTGGGAATGGTAGTAGTATGTTTGTATCATAGTATTCATGTGGGTCGTTCTCCCATGGAATTTGACAGGGTCGTAGAGTGGTGCAAGTTCTTCTTCCTCGGCTTCATGTTGTTCTTCTGCCCCATCTTCTTTCTCCTTTCTTGTTGATTTGCCTGAAGTGTTAGGATGTGGTGGATCGTGAGTGGACTTACCTCCTCTCCTGGTCACCGAATTTATACTAGAGACTTTTTCAGATTTACCAAGATTAGGAGCAGAAGATATCAATTAAGACAGTTTTCTTTCTAACATGTTATTAGAATTTAATTGGTTCTTTAATATAGAGGCAAAGTCATCCATTTTATTGTTTAAGGTTTCAAGGGTCTTATCATCAGTAGCTAATTTGTTGTTTATGCTTTCATTAATCCTAGCTTGGCTTAAGACAAGATCTTTAAATGAAGGCTGATTAAAATTATTAAAGCTCTTACCTCCATTACCTTGATAGAAGGGTCATGGCTTTGATCCCGATTGTTGAGGTCGATCTTCATTGTTATTGATGAAGCTCACACCTTCGTTTGTTTTGGGGCAATTGTTTCTCGAATGATTTCCACCACACACCACACCATTGTTCTGCCTTGTTAGCTCGTGTGGAGGCGTAGTGTTGGATGGCTTCTCTATCCTTCTTGAAATTGGCTCGTTCTTCGAGTTTATTCATCATGAGATCCATCCTTGTGGAGAGTGCACTTCATGAATAGTTTCTGCACTCTTCTTTTTGACTTGGAGCTTTTCGTCTTTCCACCCTTGATTCATCACCATCTTTTCAATGAGATCTTTTGCTTGTGTGACGTTGAGTGAAATGAATGCTCCTATTGCGGCAGCATCAAGTTGACTATGGGCTATTCTCATTAGCCCATAATAGAAACCTTGAATCAGGAGCCAATCTTGAATTCCATGATGAGGACATCCCTGAATGTACTCCTGGAGACGTTCCCATGCTTCGGGAATAGTCTCGTCCGCTTGTTGTTGGAAGCAAGAAATTCTTCCACGAAGGTCAGTGGTTTTGCCCATCGGAAAGAACTTCTTGAGGAATGCATCGGCACATTTCTCCCAAGTGGCAACTTCCTCAGAATGAGCATAGAACCATTGCTTCGCCTTCCCAAGTAATGAGAACGGGAAAAGGCGGAGACGAATGATATCTGATGCAACATTCTTAATGGAAATGGTGCCACTTACCTCCAAGAAGTGTTGGAGATGTGCATTATCATCCTCATGGGACTTCCCGCTAAAAGGGTTGGCTTGCACTAGGTTGATCAAAGTTGGCTGCAGCTCGAAGGTAGCACCCCCTGTATTAATGTCTAGTCCTTGGGCTACGTGAGCGACTGAAGGAGCCGAGAACTCAGAAATAGCTTCTTGAGACATAGCTTGCTTGATGAACGGAGTGGAACCTCCTTCCTTGAGTGGATTTGAGTTTGAGGTGAGCTTTCGAGGAGAGACTAGATGATGTCTAGAGTTTCTTCAGAAACTCTTAGGATTTTCTAATATGGTTGCTCGAAACTGGAACTCACTCATACAATGTCTTGCTTCACAATTAAGAAAGACAAAGGCAAGGGGTAAGCCCCTACAACTATTTGATAACTAATTTGATAGTAAACTCTGGATTCAATTCTATTAAAATTTCTAGGCTACGCTTTCCCCGGCAATGGCGCCACAAATGCTTGTTGGTATTTCTTATGACTATTGGATAAATCCACAAGCGCACAGATTATACCGTTGTAGCACTTCATCCAGGAGTATTCTAGGGTATCATAATTTATATTCTCCCAAGGGAAAGCGGAGCTAGAAATAATAATAAAAGAGAGATCCTAGAAATCACCTCAATTTAGTACCAACTAGTGTAAGGGGGTAATCGATATAATGATAGGAAGGTGATGATATAACAAACCAGTAAAGATAAGTAAGAGATGACTAGTGAGTATAACTATGTGGGAGAACAACGAGAGAGTAAGAGGACTCCTGAGATTCCAACTCTACCTTTGTGGATTTAACTATGGCACTCAATTGAGACAAACATCGATTGATTCCTCAATACAAGTATGCTAGGCGAGAGGATAGATCAGTAGGAGGACAAAACTCCTACCGGACCACGCTCTCTTCTTATGGGGGCCTTATCTTTTAAGAACTTGCCAAAGAACACGTGGTGGAATACAAAGACTAGACAAGGTTGTCACTCTCTTGCTAGCTACCACAAACAATCCGAGCAACAAGAGATAACCAAAGGAAAAATTAAGTATAAGCATCATGCTTACACCTATTCTCACTACTCTAATTGTGTATATGGCAACTAGAGCACCCTATGACAGGCGATGATCGCATACAGGAAAGGCCACAAGGATCTCAATCTAGTTTATAGAACCTAAATGACAAGATAAACCACAACAATACTATAACAAGTATAATATTGCACAAAGTAAAGACTAAGTAAAGTAAAGAAGGAATATTGCATTAAATAAGTAAAGTCTTACAAAAGAGAAAAGATACAAGAGCTTATACCAGATCCTCCAGGAAGACAACTCCGGAAAGCCCGAGCAAAGCTCAACTCAACTCTAACTCCCACACTAGAGAACACCACTAGACTAATCTCCACTTGAGAACAATAGTGGTTTGTATGGATTACATCATGACTAGAGAGGGAGGTATGAGCCTCTATTTATAGTGGGAGGTGGAGTAGGGGCTACTCTAGCGCCACGTCAGCGATCCAGGGAGCTTCAATCCTCCACCCTTGGATCCAACCGACTTTGAACCGCCTTTGGATGGATGGTGTTGATTTCCAACATGTGTGAGTGGTTATGGAGATTGGCAGGAGGTGAACCGACACAGGGGGTGGTCAGCCGACCCCCCCCTATGGCCTATGGGCCGTCCTCAGCCTTCTAGATGTGGTCCCACTAGTCAGGGACCAAGTGGGAACCAGGTGGGGCCAGAGGGTGGTTGGCCGACCCCCCCCCCTTGGGGACTCTGGCCCACCTCAGCCATCCAGGTGCTGGTCCCACTTCTCATTGGTGTTGGATGTTGGTCCTGAGGTAGTTGTCACGTTTATCTCCGATCCTTCTAACAGGATTGTGGGATCCAAAGGTATCTACAGAATTGTCACATTCTGAGCTACTACCACAGATCTGGCTAGACAGGGGATATCTATGAGTATCCTAGCCCAAACACCACATTTACACTAGAGATGATTACCCTACTCTCTACGCGAAGAGAACAAAGTAAACTCACAAACCAAAGAATAATAAAACAAAGAACTTAGTAGAATTAGAAGTCGAAATACCAAAGAAATCCTAGGAGCAAGCCTCGGGTTAGGAGACTTGATCCCGTTGATACAAACTGGAGAAGAGACACTGATAGGCTGGGCTTCCTCCAATCCACACCTCCACTCTAACTCTCTCAATCTAGAAGAGTAAACTCTAATCTCACATAGAAACTACGGGTAGTTTCTCTTGAATGCTAAGCCCTAGAGAATAGATCCATAAGGGATCCTCTCTGGCAAATCCTCTCTGGAAAATATGCAAATGAATAATGGATTGCCTTTAGCCAGGGGGTAGGGGTCCTCCTTATATAGCCCCCTCAAATGATCGTCAGCCATCGGATTAAACTGACCTTAATTGATCCTCAAAGGCGGTGGAACCCTAATCCACGAGGCGGAGCCTCATTGGCCCTTAGGCTAGGGCGGCCGCCCTAGGGGGAAGGGCGCCCGCCCTACCCTACTGACAGGTGGGCCCCTCCTTCCAGGGGGTGGTTCTAGAGTCTTCTAGATTGCTCTTTTTCATTCGAAGGTGATATGTTTCTATGTAATCCTTACTTGTGGGCCTCTTTTGCTCTTTTGCAGTTGTCTCCCTGCAGAAACAAATAAACACCAAAACTTGTGGAATTATGTCAGTTAAAACCCTATGTTTAGGTGGTGTGTTGCAAATATATCCTTTCTTCTGCTTAGTTAACACTTAGAATTGATACTTAAGAGGTGTCAACAAGCTCCCCCATACTTAGGCTTTTACTCGTCCTCGAGAAAAGGATGGTTAAAACATAAGCTTAAGGTTTAGACATCAAAAGTAGAATGTTCCTTTTATACCTGTACTGCAGGAGTTTTAGTAGAGTCGGGATATAACTATGAGCAGTTGAGGAATAAAGTAGCTAGAAGTAGAGACCCTTCATCTTTCAATCTTGTCACTTGGAGTTTTTGCATGTTTATCTTACTTTTTTCCTGATGCTCTCAGATTGCTCATAAATGAATCTCAAAAAGTATAGGTAAATGTGGAATACTCACCTTGCATGTATTGCCTAGTCAAACCGGGATCCGAGGAAAATAATGCCATACTCGTAGATCAAGACTTGTTGGTCAAATTTTATTAGAAAAAGTCCAAATTACTCCCTCCAAGTTTCATCTATATCCAGACAACCCCCTAAACTAACCTTTGGTTCAATTTACTCCCTCCAACTATTTCACATAGTTTAATTTACACCTAAACAGGATAGTCATTTAGTTCCTTCATGTATAAGTTTGAGTTTTAATATCAAATTTTGTGAGGTGATATAGGACATCATAAGTTATATTACCATAAAATTATCTTGCTATTTTTATAGTATTTTGATAGCTTAGGAAATTTAATAAAAAATAAACACTATAGATACAATACGTACAAAACATATTTTGAAAAAAAAATATAATGTATTTTTCTAACACAAAATAATGTCATCTCTTGCTAGTGTATTGCTATTAGAGGAACAATGTGCTATCTTTATTATTGTATTTTTTTCAGGTGGGTGCTGAAGTACCCATAATTCTACTATCGGACATTTTGCCCATTTTTATTTCCTCGAATTTAATATTTTTGCATAGCCCATGCCTCTAATGCAATACTACTTCGGAAGAGTGAATCTTTTGTGTTTATAATGTATGAATGAAGCCTTGATCTTCGGAGTATGATAAAATTCTAACAAGGATCCACACGATTCGAACAAACTCAATACAAAATAAGTAGCCTTTTGGCTTTTGATTGGTAAGTGTAAAGTATATATGGGATGGTAGTTATTTATTTTAAAGAAATTCTCCAAGTGTCAGAGATTATCAAGAATTAATTTCTCATATTCTACCATCTCACATTCCACAACGACTTAAGTAACATGGAGTCTAATTAAATTTCCAACAATAGCAGGACTCCAGGAAACTTCATATAGAGAGTCTATTTTGTAAAGATGTTTTAAGGAAACATTTTATCTTTTTAGTTTATCATGTTTAGAGCATTTATTTATGGAAACTCACTGCACGAATTGAATTTTAGGGATATGTGTGAAAAAGTAACGTGCAGGGTGCAAACCTGACCATGGTCGAAGGATGGAGCAGGAGGTGCTCTGGCCAGGGCGGGCGCCCTGGTAGTGGGGCGGCCGCCCAGCTGGGGTGGCCCCTCGGCCTCTGCTTCGGCGTGTGTGGTTGTTGCTCTATTTGTTTCTGAAATTTGTGCTTGTTGCGGTTGAATCTGTTCGTCTCGTCATCGAGGGTCTCCCCCATACTTTTTTCCTTTTTTCTTAGATAACAACATAGTGGAGACAAGCAAGGTACAATGATAATAGAAATGATCTTTATTTATTATTTATTTTGAGACATTTATTACAAGGGAAATGAAAACAAACTAATTTCTAGCTAATGGATCTAATCATGCCTCAAGAACTGCATAATTCGCTAAAGCATCTAGCGACATTCTAAATACTTCACTCTCTTACTAAGCTCATCTGCATCATGCTTAAGGCCCTCTACTGTGGTGTTCAGGTTCGTGACCTGCCTAGAGAAGAATCCTAGAGAGGTTTGGAGATTGATGATCGTGTCATCCCTATTGTGGAAATCTTTTTCTAATTCTGCTACGGTTTTGCAATGCTTTGGGGATGACTCAAACGAATTGAGGGAGTGCTTCAGGGCGTCCTTTGGCGGCACAAATTTGACTTTGGATGCGCGGATTCCCTCGAAGTAGGGACGTTCTTCTTCTATCGTGTACTTGACGTTGTTAATCTCTCCCCTTTGATTGGTCTTCACTCCTATGATTCTTTCCTTGGGCCTTGGTGGAAGAACCTTGGTACCGGCAGGCACCTCGATGACGGGTTCTTCCTTTGGTCCCTTGAGCAGGAGCGGTTACGGTGGTGCAACGAGAACAGGCTAGGCGTAGTAGGATTTACTATGGTGCTGCTTCTTTGGAGGAATGGTGGCGAGCAGGAGAGCATCGTGGACTACGACTAAAGCTTTGGAGTCTGGATCTTCCTGCGGGAGCTAGTTTAGGTTGGTCCCATAGGGGACCATCCCCCTATCAGAATTGCTATTGCTGGCCATGGGAGCAAAGAGATCTAGCAAGCGTCTAAGAGAGAGCTAAGGAAATGATTGAATTATGATGATGGTTGACGTCAGGGGTTGTTTATATAGGGGTGGAAAAAGGCCTCTAGAAGCATCTATGGAGCAAATCTCGCAGAGAAATGGTTGGATAAGTGTTCTGCAAGGTTTATCGAATAAGGGGGACTAGAAGGTTCGGGAGTGCAAAAAGCGGCGGTGAGAGGTGACAGGGGTGGGGCGGCCGCCCTACACCCTAGGGCGCCCGCCCTGGCTTTGGCTCTGCTGCCGGGCCTCTTTTGCGCACTTATTTCTAGAAGGTTCTATGTACCAAAAAACATATGCATGGCCCAAGATGCCAAAAATTAAAGTGATTGAGCCTTAAATTTCACTTAAAAGATAGAAATCAATTACGTCTATTTCTTCTAATTCTTCATTAGGTTCTAAAAATATTTTGAGACGTTTACCATTTACCTTGAATAACGTACCTTCGTTATTTTGAAGTGTGATTGCTCCGTGGGATGATGAATTGATTACCTTATATGGTCCTTCCCATTTGCTTTGTAGCTTTCCGTGTCCGAAGAGCTTTACCCTGGAATTAAAAAGTAATACCTTATCTCTGGGTGTGAACTCTTTCTTCTTGATCTTCTTGTCATGCCATCGTTTAACTCTTTCTTTGTAGATCTTTGAATTGTGATATGTTTTTTTTCTCCATTCCTCTTACTCTGATATTTGCATTTGTCTTTTCTCTCCAACGGCATCAAAGTCCATATTCCATCTTTTTCTAGCTCAGTGTGCTTTAAACTCTAGTTCAACAGGTAGGTGACAAGTCTTCCCATATAAGAGTTGATATGGAGACATTCCAATTGGAGTTTTGTATGCAGTCCGGTATGCCCAGAGTGCATCGGCTAACTTGTCCTTCCATGCTGTTCCCATTTCATTCACTGTTTTCTGAAGAATATTCTTGATTTGTTTGTTTGAGGTTTCTGCTTGGCCACTTTTCTGAGGATGATAAGGTGTAGCGACGTTGTGGCGGATCCCATGCCTTACTAGATACTTCTCAAAACGTTTGTCGATGAAATGTGATCCTCCATCACTTATCACTATTCTGGGGACTCCAAATCTTGGAAATATGGTCTCTTCAAACATCTCTTTGAATTTACATTGTCGGCATGTTTACAAGGTAATGCTTCCACCCACTTGGAGGCATAGTCAACTGCCACCAAGATATACTCACAATTCTTTGATGGGGGAAATGGTCCCATATAGTTGATTACCCAAACATCAAAGAGCTCTATCTGTAGATTGTTGGTGAGTGGCATGGCATCCCTTGAGTTTATGTTACCGTGTCTTTGACATGGCCCGCATCTTTGGATAAATTCTCTAGTGTCTTCGTACATTGCTGGCCAATAGAACCCACATTGCCAAATTTATGCATGTGTTCGGAATGCTCCATAATGACCTCCGTATGGTGATGAGTGACATCTTTCGATGATCTTCATTCCTTCTTCAATAGTCACACATCTCCTGAGTAAGCCATCCAAGCATACTCTGAAGAGGTATGGTTCATCCCATATGTGTGAACGACTCTCTTAACTAAGCATTTTTTTATTTCCTCCTGGTGGTACATATCCTGAAACCATAAAATTAACAATATCTGCATACCAGGGGTCGGATTTGTTGATTCCGTAGAGCATGTCATCCCGGAGTGAATCATCAATGGGTAGTTCCTGCGAATTCTTAAAATACATTCTAGACAAGTGATCAACAATGGGGTTTTCTACTCCCCTTTTATCTTTTATTTCTAAGTTAAATTCTTGGAGCAGCAGGATCCATCTTATTAAACGAGGTTTAGCATGTTTTTTAGTGAGCAGATATTTTAATGCAGCATGATCAGAATAAACAATGACTTTGGCTCCTACTAAATAAGATCTAAATTTATCTATAGCAAAGACAACAGCCAGGAGCTCTTTTTCAGTGGTTGCAAAATTAAGTTGAGGTCCTGTCAAAGTTTTGCTAGCATAAGCTATTGCATGATGCTTCTTATCCTTAGTTTGTCCCAAAACTGCCCCCACAGCATAATCACTAGCATCACACATAATTTCAAAAGGTAAAGACCAATCAGGGGGTTGAATGATTGGTGCAGAGATGAGCGTTGTTTTCAATAATTCAAAAGCTTTTAAACAAGCGTCATCAAATATGAAAGGAGCATCCTTGGCTAGCAAAAGAGTTAGTGGTCTAGCAATAAATGAAAAATCTTTTATAAATCTTCGATAACCAGCATGACCAAGAAAGCTTCTTATTCCTTTCACATTTATAGGCGGAGGTAATTGTTAAATTACTTCAATTTTAGCTCTGTCTACCTCAATGCCTCTTTCAGATATTAGGTGTCCTAACACTATTCCTTCTTTGACCATAAAATGACATTTTTCCCAATTAAGGACTAAATGTTTTTCTTCACATCTTTGCAAAACCCTATCTAAATTTTCAAGACAACTATCGAAAGTTTTTCCATAAACAGAAAAATCATCCATGAAAACTTCCATAATATCTTCAATCATATCAGAAAAATCAACCATAATAACTTCCATAATGATTTCGGGGTTTTGAAATAGAAAGGTAGTTTGAAATATTTCTGAAATCAGTGAATAGATTAGGATCTATATCTAGCATGAAATCAGGTGGTGGAATTCCTTCCTTTTTAGGCTCAGAACTTGGGATAGTTGAAGTGGATGTTGGATCTAGCAAGGTATTGTTTTCAGCTTCGTTAGTTTCTTCATGGAGGGTATTATCCAACTCAGCATCTAGGATTCTATCTAAGGTTAACTTTGCTTCTACAGATGATACATGAAAGAAAGAACCTCCACATGTGGTGCTTAGCAACTCTCTATCCTTTCTACGAAGACTTTTATAAAAATGTGGAAGAAGAATAGAGCCTTCGATGCGAAGGTGTGGTCCAGATTCTAAAAGCTCAAGAAAACGTTTCCAGGAATAAGCCAAAGATTCCTTCTCTTCTTGTTTGAAGGTTAGAACCTTGACTCTAAGGTCGACGATCTCTAAGGTGATGGGATAAAAATCTAAATAGAAGTTGGAGCGCAAAACTCCCCAATCTCCTTGTTGTTGGCTTACCTTCTGATTATACCATTGTTTAGCTCTTCCTTTTAAAGAAAAAGGAAAAAGGTTCCAACATAAAGTTTTATCAGATATGCCTTCTATGCGAAGATAATCACATGTTTTCTCAAAATCTCTAATATGAAGGTAAGGGTTTTCGTCTTCCTTTCCTGAAAAGGATAGGCTTTGAATCATTGCAATCAACCGCAGACTCAACCTAAACTGGGGAGTTTGAATAGGTTGTGATGACTCCCATGGTAATAGGTCGGTCTCCGTGGGTGCCAAAAATTGATAGATAGGTGTGGAATTTAGATTTTCCATAAGGATAGAAAAGGTAAGAAATAAAGAAATTGAAAAAGATAAGAAAAGATAAAAGTATAGGTACAAGAAAATAGCAAGATTCAAGGTTATCTCAGCAAACCGTCTTTCTCCCTGGCAACGACGCTAGAAATGCTTGTTGATATTTGTTAACGCAGAAAGAAGAATCACTAGGAAATAATCCACAAGCGCACGGATACCGGTGAGCACTTCACCTTTAGTCTACAAACAAGGTGATTTTGATATGAGCGATTAGAGAAGACCACGATTGTACTCTTGTTCTAGTCTATATAAGATATGTGTTATTATTATATTGGGGAGAACCGTCGAGATAAGAGACACCTCAGAGGATGCTTTGCACGCGGCCTATGAGCCCTACCGATCCTTCTAACCGGATTGTGGGATCCAAAGGTATCTACGGAATTGTCACATTCCGAGCTACTACCACAGATCCGGCTAGACAGGGGATATCTATGAGTATCCTAGCCCAAACACCACGTTTACGCTAGAGATGATTATCCTACTCTCTACGCAAAGAGAATAAAGTAAACTCACAAACCAAAGAATAATAAAACGGAGAACTTACTAGAATTAGAAGTCGAAATACCGAAGAAATCCTAGGAGCAAGCCTCGGGTTAGGAGACTTGATCCCGTTGATACAAACTGGAGAAGAGACACTAACTGGCCGGGCTTCCTCCAATCCACACCTCCACTCTAACTCTCTGAATCTAGAAGAGTAAACTCTAATCTCACATAGAAACTAAGGGTAGTTTCTCTTGAATGCTAAGCCCTAGAGAATAGATCCATAAGGGATCCTCTCTGGCGAATCCTCTCTGGAAAATATGCAAATGAATAATGGATTGCCTTTAGCCAGGGGGCAGGGGTCCTCCTTATATAGCCCCCTAAAATGATCGTCAGCCGTCGGATCAAACCGACCTTAACGGAGGGTTTAGATTGTTCCTCAAAGGCGGTGGAACCCTAATCCACGAGGCGGAGCCTCATTGGCCCTTAGCCCAGGGCGGCCGCCCGGCCTACCCTGCTGATAGGTGGGGCCCTCCTTCTAGGGGGTGGTTCTGGAGTCTTCTAGATTGCTCTTTTTCATTTGAAGGTGATATGTGTCTATGTAATCCTTACTTGTGGGCCGCTTTTGATCTTTTGCAGTTGTCTCCCTACAGAAATAGATAAACCCCAGAACTTGTGGAATTCTGTCAATTAAAACCCTATGTCTAGGTGGTGTGTTACAAATATGTCCTTTCTTCTACTTAGTTAACATTTAGAATTGATACTTAAGAGGTGTCAACAGTGTCTTCGTAGGGTCGATAGGAGATACAATACCGATAGCCAACATGTTTGTGGTAGCCCCCTCTGGAATGTGCAGCTCACATGTTGTATTCAGTTCTGTGATGTCATCCACGGGGAAGCGTAGCTTTGAGTAAGCACCTAACTGAGGCACTTCCGTGGAAGCACAACTGCTTTTCAACTGAGCAGAGGGGCTGATGTTGACTTCCGGTACTGATGCAGTACTTCGCATTCAGCTCATTGCTAAATCCACTTGCCTTTTGATTTCCTCACTCATTCTCGCTTCGAGTTTTTCTTCTCGCTCTTTTGCTTGAATAGCTGCTTCGCGTGCTTCACTAAGCATTTGCTCCATGCTATATTTCATAAATTCCTCCTCTTTCTTCTTTCTCTGGTGGTTTTGTATGTATCTTTGTCTTGAGGGAAGGCATGCTTCCATGGCACCGTTCCATAACCTCTCGTCCGCCCACCGTGTTCGGCAGTCCTCAGGGCATATGTCAGCTCCTCCCTATCTCTATCTGGTGACCAAACTCCTTGTTCCCTCAAAGATTAAGCATTAGCCAGTCTTCGTGCTGCTTCTTGGAGTCCTTCGTCATACGTTAATTTCCCAATCTCAAGGTTAAGGCCTACCCCGTGACCAAAAAACCACCACTTACCGCGCTCAGACCAGGTAACTGATTTTGGTTCGATTCCCTGAGCTACAAGCTCTTGTTCTGTTTTTTCCCACTTAGGAATGGCACGCATGTAGCCACCTGATCCCAAGCGATGGTGGTATTGCTTTTTTTTGGGCATTCTGTTGGTTCTTTATCGCTCGTGCTTCGCCCTCTTCGGATGTCTTGAAAGCTACAAAGTCATCCCAACACGGCCTCAACTTGACGTAGGCCTTATTGTTGAAATCTGGAGTAAGCTTCTTCTTGATAAATTCGTTGTACAATTTCTTCTTCCAACCCTGGAATTGTGTTGCCATCTTCTTCATAGCCCAGTCCCTAACTCTCCCCTTCAAGGCTTCATCTTTTCTATCGAGTGAGAAATGTTGAAGGACATCATGCCAAATTAGTGCCTTGTCACGATCAGAGACAAAACTAACATGAGGATGATCATTCCTTTGCCGTCATTCACGAGCATTGATCGAAAGCTTGCCCCTTACAAGGTAACCACAATGGTTGACAAAGCTATGTGCATGTGGTCCAAGAACTCTCCCTGTTTCCTCCTCGAATTGCGAGATAATGTACCGACCCTCCAACAACTTCTTCGGGCCTCGTACATTTCTACTCTCCCCCATAGTTGTCGTTGATGTAGACGGCTATGTATGTAGAAACACAAAAATTATAAATATAATTATACAAATGTAATTATTTTGATTTTCATGTATACACAAGAGATTGTAGACATATACCTCGTCAACATTGTCTTGCGCGATATTTTCTTGCTCAACATCTTTGGCAAAGTACTGACTTCCGTCATCTACTACTTGATTGGTGTTGTCGTTGATCATGTTAAACAAGAAATACTCCATGTTGTCATTTGGGTCGTTCATTTCTGCAACTAGAGTAAAAGGCTTTAGGGGTTAGGGTTTATGCACTTAGAGTTAAGGGGTTTAGGGGTTAGGGTTTATGCACTTAGAGTTAAGGGGTTTAGCGGTTAGGGTTTATGCACTTAAAGTAAAAGGGTTTAGGGTTTAGGGTAGACACTTAGTGTGTGTGTAAACCCTAAACAAGTGTGTGTGTGTGTGTGTAAACCTTAAACAAGTGTGTGCGTGTGTGTGGATGTGTGTGTGTAAACCCTAAACAAGTGTGTGTGTGTGTGTGTGTAAACCCTAAACAAGTGTGTGTGTGTGTGTGTGTGTGTGGATGTGTGCATGTGTGTAAACCCTAAACAAGGTTGTAGATACATAGAGTTAGGATTTAGGGGTTAGGGTTTAGGCACTTAGAGTAAAAGGGTAGACATTTAGTGTGTGTGTGTGTGTGTGAAGGGTTTAGGGTTTAGGCACTTAGAGTAAAAGGGTAGACATTTTGTGTGTCTGTGTGAAGGGTTTAGGGTTTAGAGTAAAAGGGGTAGACACTTTGTGTGTGTGTGTGTAGAGATTAGGGTTTAGGGTTTAGGGTAAAAGGGGTAGACACTTAGTGTGTGTGTGTAGATATTAGGGTTTAGGGTTTAGGGTAAAAGAGTTAGACACTTAGTGTGTGTGTGTAGGGTTTAGGGTTTAGGGGTAGACACTTAGGAATAATGGATGCTCTATATTTCTATTTCTTAAATCATATATATATCAAATAACAATGGAAACTCTATACATTTAAAAAATAAATATATATACATATATCAAATCATATATTACTAACCTATAAAACTAAAATATATTAGTAACCTAAATCAATTTCCTAAACCTAAAATATATTAACATAAATCAATTTGCTAAGACTAAAATATATAACTAAAACTAAATAAATTTCCTAAAACTAACATAAATCAATTTCCTAAAACTAACATAAATCAATTTCCTAAATCAATTTGCTAAAATATATAACTAAAACTAAATCAATTTCCTAAAACTAATAGAAATCAATTTTCTAAAACTAACATAAATTAATTTCCTAAAACTAACATAAATCAATTTTTGTACACACAACCTTCTCTTCTCCTCCTCTTCTTCTTCTTCCTTTTCTTCTTCTTCATCTTCCCTTCTTCTTCTTCTTTCCTTAATTCTTCTTCCTTCTTCTTCGATCCCTTCTCCCTCGAGCAGATCAAGGCCGGTGGCACGGCAAGGGCGTCAGGGCCGGGCAGAGGAGGAACGGCGGCGGCGCGTGTGGCGACGCTGTGTGGGGGCGGTGGCGCAGCCGGGCATTGGAGCAGGCGGCCGTGGTGGCGCGGCGATGGCGGCGGCATCCGCAACTGTCATCCCCCGATCGAGAATGAAGAAGATTAGTGTTTATCAGGCGATGAGGGAGGAAGGAGAGAGGCAAGGGAGTCTTTTAAGGAAGGCATCCTTTAGCCGCGGTTAGTAATACCAACCGGACCTTTAGCCCAACCGCGGCTAAAGGACCTTTAGCCGCGGTTAGTAATATCAACCGGCCCCGGTTGGTATTACCAACCGTGGCTAAAGGATTCTTTGGGCGCCAAACGAAATTTCAGTTGGCTGTTTTAGATGTTTTGGTATTGTATATAGTTTAATATATGTATAAATTGTTCTAGTTCTTGTTAATTGCATAATAAACTAAATACATGGCACAAAATTTTTTAAAAAATTACCATTGAATTTCCTTTTGCTTTACTATGCACTAAAAAATAGATAACATAAAATCTTTTACCTTTTTTATAATATCAAATATAAATGTAACTAACCATTAGTATTTGGTTAATTCAAAAGTATATTGTTGAATTAAAAAAATAAAATGCTTGGTTACCAATAGGAAATTAGTTTCTGCATTATTTTAACGTTAATATTTTCGTTTTTCACCATTCATTGTCCAATTATGCGACAAATAAGTTTACCCTTAAATAGGAAATTGTTAATGAGACACTATATGACCCTATATGAAAAACTTTTGAATACAAAGGTTTTATAACTCATCAAGATATATCTTTTTTATGTACTTCATATTTCTATTTGAGGAAGTGTTAGTAGACATTACTAACAAAATCATGAATCTCACATAGTGTTTATGAATCTTTATGAGAGACTTGTCATTTTAGAACTAAACTTTTTCAACACTTGGTCAAATGGAAAAATGACCAATATAGAAAATATAGATCTTGATTATTTGACCAAACTTGTTATTCATGACTTCTCTAGTTGAGACCATGCATCTAGGGTTTTGAAAACTGGTACAAAAGAAGTATTAGTAAACATCACTGCATCTAGGGTTTACACATTACTACAAAAGAAGTATTAGTAAACATTAGTCACTAAATGCAAAATTGACCAAATACAAATGAAGATCTTCATTTATTTGACCAAACTTAGAAAAAATGACTAATACACATGTCACTTGACATCATTGCTAGCTACATCAAGCGAGCACAGTAGTGAACTTCTTCTTGACATATGTCCATTGGTTATGATCATGTCGTAACCATGGAGTGTCCTCAGCATTTAGAAGGATGCTTGGGTCTTTGGTCACACTGAATGGCGCAATTCGGTCATCCCTTTCGTAAAGTTCTGACATGTCTGAGTTGTCCTCAATTCCCAAAATGTTTCTTTTCCCCAAAAGAACTATGTGATGCTTGGGCTCATTGATGATTGATTTGTTATCGTTTTTTGCTTTATTTGGTTTTGTAGACATGTCTTTTACATAGAACACCTGATTCACATCAGCAGCAAGGACGAATGGTTCATCTTTGTACCCAATAGTGTTGAGGTCCACTATTGTCATTCCATAATCCTTGTCAATTGTTACCCCGGCTCCAGTCATCTTAACCCATTAACATTTAAACAAAGGGACTTTAAAATTAGGTGCATAGTCTAGTTCCCAAATCTAAACGATGCGACCATAATATGTTTACCTATTCCCATTTTGGTCAGTGGCATCTATGCGGACACCACTGTTTTGGTTGGTGCTCCTTTTATCTTGGGCTACCGTGTAAAATATATTTCCATTTATCTCGTACCCTTTGTACGTGAGGATGTGCCACGATGGTTGTCTAACCAACAAAGACAGTTGCTCATCAATAGTGTCATCACCCTAACATTCTTTTCGCAACCAACCGCTGAAAGTTTTCATGTGTTCATGCATAATCCAAGCTTCATTATTTCCTAAAAACTGGGATCGTAGGAACTTGTGTACCTCGACATACGGCTCCACCACGGAGGAGTTTTGAAGAACTGTGTAGTGTGCTTTGTTGAAATAATCATCCCTGTACCGATATATGTTTTCTTCCCTAGTGTTCCTTTCCCACTTCTCCCCTCGTGTCTTTATTTAGGAACACCAATCGGGTCAAGGTCGGGAATATAGTCAACAAAGAACTCAATGACCTCCTCTGTCTCATAGCCCTTGGCGATGCTTCCTTCTGGGCGAGCACATTGGTGAACATATTTTTTCAGAACTCCCATGAACCTTTCAAGGGGAACATGTTGTGCAAGAACACCGGACCAAGAATACTAATCTCCTTGAACATGTGAACTAGGAGGTGTTCCATGATATTAAAGAAGGATGGAGGGAAAACCAACTCAATGCTAACAAGGCACTAAACCACATCATTCTGTAGAGTAGCTAGTTCCATTGGATCGATTGCCTTCTAAGAAAGTGCATTGAGGAATGCACATAGCTTCACAGTGGCTAGACGTATATGTGGAGGTAGAATTCCTCTTAACTCAACTGGAAGCAATTGCGTCATTAGCACATGGCAGTCATGAGACTTTAAATTTAGGAATTTCTTCTCTGACACATTTATTATATTCTTTATATTAGATGAAAATCCAGATGGGACCTTGATGCTGCTTAGACATTCAAACATGCTTTCCTTCTCTTCTTTGCTAAGAGTGTAGCTAGCAGGCTTTAAATAATGGTGTCCATCTTCTGTCTTCTCTGGATGCAGGTTGTCTCGTTCTTTCATGTCTTGCAAGTCTTGTTGTGCTTCAAGTATATCCTTGGCTTTTCCATACACACCCATGAATCCTAGCAGGTTCACACAAAGATTCTTTGTCAAGTGCATCACGTCAATCGCATGGCGGACCTCTAGGACATGCCCATAGGGTAGCTCCCAAAATATGGACTTCTTCCACATGGGTGCGCGTCCATCAACATCTTTTGGAACTGGTAGGGCCCCTTGTCCCTTTCCAAAGACTAATTGCACATCCTTGACCATATCAAGTACATCCTCTCCAGTTCGGTTGCGAGGCTTGGTTCGTTTCACTTCTTATTTACAATGCTTGCCTTTCTTTCTAACTTGGTGATTCTTAGGAAGAAAACGACGATGGCCAAGGTACACGACCTTTCGACATTTTTTCAGATATACACAGTCAAGGTCATTAAAACAGTGTGTGCGTGCATTATATCCGTTGTTTGTCTATCCTGAAAGATTACTTAGGGCAGGCCAATCATTGATTGTTACGTACAACAATGCTCGCAGGTCGAAGTGTTCCTGATTGTACTCATCCTACACATGTACACCTGGTTTGCTCTATAAAAGCAGGAGTTCCTAAACTAAGGGCCTCAGGAAGACCTCGCTATCGTTGCCAGGTTGCCTCGGGCCTTGGATGAGCACCGGTATCATAATGAACTTCTAGTTCATGCATAACCATGGAGGAAGGTTGTAGATACATAGAGTAACAGGCCAAGTGTTATGACTACTGCTCTGCTCCTCAAAAGGATTCATACCATCCGTGCTCAAACCGAACCTTAAGTTTCTTGCGTCTTCTGCAAACTCCGGGAATTCTCTGTCAACTGCTCTTCTCTGGGACCCATCAGCAGGGTGTCTCAATATGTTGTCTGCCTTACAGTCTTCTTTGTGCCATCACAGCAACTTTGCATGGTCCTTGTTTCTGAACAGACATTTCAGGCGTGGTATTATAGGACCATACCGTATAACTTTGGCAGGGATTTTCTTCCTAGGACAATCTTCGCCCTCAACATCGCTAGGGTCATCTCACCTGATCTTATACTGTGACGCTTTACATACGGGGCATTCATCCAAATTCTCGTAGTTCTTGCCACGATACAGGATGCAGTCATTAGGACATGCATGTATCTTCAGGATTTCTAATCCCAGAGGGCACACGACCTGTTTTGCTTCGTACGTAGTGGCACGCAATTCGTTAGGCTTTAGAAGTATCTTTTATTGGATCTTGAGTAATTGCCCAAATGCCTTGTCGGATATGCTATTTTTTGCCTTCCATTGTAGCAACTCCAGTGTTGTACCCAACTTATTTTGCCCATCTTCGGTGCTCGGGTATAGTAGTTTCTTGTGATCCTCTAGCATGCGGTCAAACTTAGCTTTCTCTTTTCCACTTTCACAATCTCTTCGTGCATCACGAATGACATCACCAAGAGCATCATCTTCAGAGAGTGTGTCCTCTGCCCCTACCTCTTCTTCCGCTTCCACCATTGCAGTATCATTGAAGTCACGTCTTTTTCCATCATAATTCTGGTTTCTCCATGCTTGGTCCAACAAATATAGTTTAACATGAAACCAGACTTCAACAAGTGTGAGTGAAGAGTCCTTGAGCTACAATATTCCTTCAAATTCTTGCACAAGGCGCATGGACAACACATGAAATTACCTTCCGCTTGTTTGCCTCAGCCACTCTTAAGAAATAATGTACGCCATCAATAAACTCTTTGGAGCGGCGATCTACATTGTACATCCAATGGCGTGTCATCGTCTGCATTATCTGAGCCAAAACATAATTAAATTTCTCATTTTGGTCAAAAAATGATATTATAAAAATACCGAAAGGTCTGCATTAGAATAACATGAGATGGAACACCATCATGTGTCATTTTCGAGTCACACAAAGACTAATGTATGCTCTATGAAAGCCTCAACATAACGTATGCAATGACTACTAGTACTATACACAAAAAACCTAAAATGCACTTCAGTAGCATAATGATCTCCCGACCAATCCCAACTAAAACAGACAGATCATTCGTCTGCTCAACATCGACAGGCTTCTTGAGCTGACTCACTGCCTCATCAACTTTCGTAGCCGCCGCGACGTGTTTAACATACTCTTCCTCCCAGTACCAGCCGCGACATCCAGTGCTATCCCAATGAAAATAGAATATAAAATAAGCACTTTAATCAAAATCATCTGGTAAAATATTGGTACAAATTAACCATAACCATCAAATGTGACAAAATATATAACTCACATTGCGATCTGGATACTTATAGAAGATCCGACCGTTGTTGACACCCGCCTTCCCCACTCGGTACTCTTTCATAGTCTTTTGCATACACTCGCCACTGGTAATGAGAGGAAGGTCTGGCCTTAGTCGCTTTTGAACCTGATCAGAGGTCGAGTACCCCGAAGCAGTTGTCATCTACTCTCTATACTCATTTTTTAAACTAGAAATTATAAATTCCTCATTTTCTAAACAAAGAAATTAAAACAACTAAAATTTATATTTCTCTAAAATCATCAATTGTGTCATGTATACAACTAAAGTATTCTAGGTAGCTACCTTTTTCATCTAAATATGGAATATATTTTGAGCTCAAGTGGCATATAAATCAAGAACAATCCACCATAAATTCCTCATATAATCCACAAATTAAATGAATTAATAATATCCTAAAAAACTATATTTTCTCTAACTAAGCTAAATTAATCTTGAAATATGGAACATATAATACCCTAAAATCTCTATTAGAAAAAATAAATCTATTTCTATTTATTCAACTAATTAAGTTAAATAATACACTAAAATCTCTATTTTCAACTAATTAAACCAGAAAATGTGGTAAACATAGTAGAAATGAATGGTGTATACTTAGAATACTAGTTTTAGTTGTCTTCTTCAAAATATTCAAACTATGTAAAGTGAATGAAGCTTAAAATGGCAAAGAGATAAAATTATAAAGAAAAATCACATATAGACCAAGAAACAACATATGCTGCAGCTAAAACATAAGAGGTTGAAGATAGTAACCTTTCAACGAGTCGATGGAGGCGTTGAAGTGATCAAATGAAGCAATGGCCGAAGAGGAGAAGAAGAACAGTGAAGAACAGAGCAACAATAGAGTGAAGAAATGGAGCTCTTGGGCTCGGGCTGGGGAGGAAGAAGAGTTCAAATAGGGGGGACCTTTAGTCCCGGTCCATATCACCAGCCGGGACTGAAGACCAACAAATAGTCTTGGTTGGTGCCACAAATCGGGACTAAACCTTTAGTCCCGGTTTGTGGCACCAACCGGGACTAAAGGTAGGCTTTTAGCCGCGGTTGATAACATCAATCGGGACTAAAAGTTCCCCTGACAATGTCTAACGCCCGTAGCCATTAGGAGGGGACTTTTAGTTCCGGTTGGTGTTACCATTACCAACCGGGACTAAAGGTCTCTTTAGTCCCGGATGTAATTTTCGCCGGGACTAATGCTCATTTGGGATATCGACGAAAGGTCTGTTCTGTAGTAGTGATATATCGGACACTCAGTAAAGTGTAAGTTTGTTGAATGCCACACTCAGTAATGATGTTGTTTGTCATGTGCCTAACACTTGGTGAAGTCCGACACTCATTAAATAGTGGATATGTCGAGTGTCTCGGCAAAGACAGCCACTTGACAAAAGACGACAGCAGGTAATGGCCCTCATCTATCGTTGCTTTTGGCCGAGTGCGCAAACGGAAGACAGCTATCACTCGGCAAAGAACATGTTTGCTAAGTTTGAAGGGCTAACACTCGACAAACCATATTTTTTCTTCTTGCCGTCAAACTTTTTTGGTAGTCCTTCTACAGTACTTGGTACTCATGGTTCAAATTTGATACATTTCTCAAACTTTTCCTATTTTTCTTTAATTTATTTAATTTAATTGATTTTTTTGGATAAGTCAAATTTGAATTGGAAGTCATTCCAATACTGAAAATTAATGAATAGAAAAATGATATTCATGTTATTGAGTCTAATGTGAGGCCACATTCAGGAACAAACAAAAAGTTCAAACATCTTGTTCATGAAACATGACCACGAACTTGGGAGTGAATTGTTTTTAAATTCTATAAAAAGCAAATGAAGTCTGAAAATCATAAAACTTGTCGAGATACAATAATATCCTATGTGGAGGCTGTGATAAAAACATGAGAAGGTTTCTTACAACAAGTTGTAACATACGATGCTTTAAATCTTACTGGATCCTCTCAACTTTATGAATATTCTTCGGAGATACTTCGACATCGTCTCCCTATTGTTCTTCGGATAGACTCTCCCTGCCAAGACGTGTATCTAGAAAACAGCGGGGGGCGCTGCCAAAATTCTATCTCGGATACGACTACAGAATGAAAACTAAACTTATATATGCATCTTTGGGTGGGATTAGAACGTATCCTCGCCTATTAGATAGTGTCGATGGGATGTCCTATGAGCTCTCCATTGACCTGACTAACGAATCATGGGCCTCGGTCACGCGGCCCACAAGGGAAGATAAGCGCACAAGCACGGATACTACTCGGATACGACAAAGTGAAGAAGACTGAAGCGTAGCTTAGGACTCTAAATCTGTACCCGAGTAGGACTAGAGCTCACCCTTAACCGGTTCCTGGACTATAAAGGGCCGGTAAGGACACCACCCAAAAATAAATTGAACATAGCAACCGACACACAGAGCTCATACAACATCTTGTACAACACATCCCCAGTAATAATAAGCAACTTGGCTAAACGCTAACTGGACGTAAGGTTGTTACTCGACATTATCGAGGGTCCGAACCAGTATAAACCGTGTGTCCCTACGTGTCCAATCGCCAAGTTTCACTATTCGCCGAGGTACGAACAACTATCTCGGGTAACCCCGTGGTAGGCTATCGGTGGTAAAACATTGACAACTGGCGCGCTGGGTAGGGGCTTTCGCCAATTTTTTTCTCAAAATCTTGGTAGACTGCGACATCAAGATGACTAATCCGGTGAGATCAACGTTCGTTTTCGGATCGTGGATCTGCGAGATGGACGATAACGACGGATTTCAAAGTCGACTCCGAGAATAAGGAGGATTCGACGACGCACTCGAGCAAGACCAGCAGGAGTTAATTCAAAAGATGGCAGATCTCACGATCAAAAAACCAACCCAGACAAGGGTAGAGAGCGGCTATGAAACCGACTCAGAGAAGGAAACACTACCACACGTCAACACTAATCCAATCCCAAAAAAGCGGAACCCAAATCAAATAGGACTCAAAAGCTACTCGGTATTAGAAGATGAAAACAACTTAGAAAACGGAAGGAACTCAAAAATGTATGGACTGCGCAACTCAGCTTCCATATACCAACACTTTTTTAGAACGCGATGAGCGCGATGAGAAGTGTGATCCTAGGAGGAGCACAAAAAGGAATGATGATGACCACAACCCGGAAGGGGTTCATAGTGCATTGACCAAATTCTCTCTCCGCAGAGTGGACTTATAACGAAGAACTCCCATATCAGGAAGGAAAAGAGCTTGAAACCAGTTTGAAGTCACCTAACAAATCAAAAGGGAGGAGGCACCGGGCAGGAAGAATCTGGAGAGGGCGTGTCATACACATGGTAGAGCTGGAACCCTTTCTAAAACCACCCCAGATACCCGACCTGAAGTCTTCGGACGAGTTCGAAGGTGATATTTTGTCCGATGAGAAGAGCGATAGCGACGAAAGCAACGAACAAAAAGCTTCGAGATTGAAAAATAACAAAGCAAAGGCGGGAAGAAGAAACCAGGCTAGGCAGAGAAAACATGTCTGAAACAAATACAAGGCTGAATTGACGTAGTATAATAGAAAGAAAGAAGAAAAAGAAGCCATGAAGAACACAAAAAGAGAGAGGAATGAAGAACTAACAAAAGAACTAAACATCCTCGCCAAGGAAGAAAGGATAACGGACGACCAGAAAAAAGAAACAGGGGAGGTTGCCAAACAACCCGGAGATGAAGTTCTGCAGGAACAATAAGAAGAACAACTCCCTAGAAAATCGATCTTCTATTGGTTGGGAAGAACAGAAGGCACCCACCCCCATGAAAAACAAGAGCGGCACTTCAAACAACTGGAACAAAGCGGCCATGATTGGAGCCAACACTACCCAAAAGGATCAAGAAAGTTTGAGACACTAGTAGAAATATGATCATTAGTGACGATTTGCTAGTAACATTGGTAACTTTGGTCACATAATGATATCTTTCTATGATGAAATTTTCTATTTCGTCACAAGGTACGCGGGATGAAGTTTTAGCTTGACTTTTAATGACGAAAGCGATAGAAACGTCATATATTACCAAATGGGAATCGTCATAGATCATGTTGTCGGTGTGCTTCATTGTAATGATGAAAATATTCGTCACAGATTATGTTTTGATATGGTCATAGATAGATCATTTTTTAACGTGGACCACTTGACGATGTTCGATGCGTGGGCCACTGATCCCAATTCATAGCAGCTTGGACCTTTTATTTTGGGTAACATCGTTACCACTAGGCTACTCGACCACTCTTGAAAAAAGAAAGAAAGTTTGTGTATTTGTAAGGTTTCAATGTCAAATTTTGATTCATCCAAACTTTATCAAATGAAATTTTGACCAAAATAATAAATATAGATCTTGGATAGTTTAAGAAACTTGTTAATCATGAATTTTATATTTGAAACTATTTAGAGTTTCAAATACTAGTTTGGAGGTGTTATTTTTTCAAATTCAAAATCTACCTTATTTAAACTTTGTCAAATGAAAAGTTGACCAAAACAACAAATGAAGATCCTGATGAGTTTAACAAACTTGATATTCATGACGTCTCTATTTGAAGCCATTTAGAGTTTCAAATACTAGTTTGAAGGTGTTATTTTTTCAAATTCAAAATATACCTTATTCAAACTTTGTCAAATGAAAAGTTGACCAAAACAATAAATATAGATCCTGATAAGTTTAACAAATTTGGTATTCATGACGTCTCTATTTGAAGCCATTTAAAGTTTCAAATACTAGTTTGAAGTTGTTATTTTTTTAAATTCAAAATTTGAACCATCCAAACTTTGTGAAATGAAATCTTGACCAAAATAAGAAATGTAGATCTTAGTTAGTTTAACAAACTTGTTATTCATAAATTTTTTAATGGAAAGCATTTAGAGTTTCGAAAACTGATTTCAAGTTACCATTTTTTGTAATTCAAAATTTAAATTCTTTTAATATTAGTCACATTAATATATGAACCAACTAAAATGATAGGTATTGATTTCAGAAAAAATATAGTAAAAAAACATCACATTTGGAGTGAGTATGAGAGATAAAAACTAGTTACAAGTTTCAACTACAGATTAAAACAAGAAATCACGCTTGTTCATCATGAACAAGTGTGATTTGTTTTTTTAATTTGTAGTTAAAACTTGTAACTAGTTTTTCTCTCTCATACTAACTCCAAATGTGATGATTTTTTTCCCGTATTTTTCTAAAATCCATACCTATCATCTTGTTGTGATCTTACTCCTATTAGTTTAATCATATTTTCATACAACTTTATTTAACCAATTTAAATTTTAAGTTTAAATAAACTAGCGCTGCGAATAAGATTTCAAGGCACTAAATGACCTTAGATGAAGATGTTTTGAATACAAAAGAGTTAGAACTCATCAAGATGTACAATTATTATATAGTTCATTTTTTAATTTAACAAAGTGCTAGTAAAGACTAGTTGCAAAATCATAAACCCCACATATAGATTATGAAATTATACAAGAGACTTGTAAATTTAGAATTAAAATTTCCTAACACTTTCTCAAATGCAAAAATAACCTATATAAAAAATGCAGATCTTGATGAGTTGATCAAACTTGGTATTCATAATTTTTCTAGGTTTTGAAAACTTATTTAGATGTGTCAAAATTTAAAAATTCAAAATTTTCCTTATTCTAACTTTGTCAAATGAAAAGTTGACCAAAACAAAAAATGTAGATGCTGATGAGTTTAACAAACTTGATATTCATGACATCTCTATTTGAAGCCATCTAGAGTTTTAAATACTAGTTTGAAGGTGTTATTTTTTTAAATTCAAAATTTGAACCATCCAAACTTTATCAAATGAAATCTTAAACAAAATAAGAAATGTAGACCTTAGTTAGTTTAAAAATGTATATCAATATAAATTTGGATCTCTTTTATGTCTTTTATGTCTATATGTATTTAATTTAAATATTATTTTTGGATTCTTTGGATTGTTATTAATATAAAATTTGGTTTCCAAATTTTCAAAATAAAAAAAATCCTCTATAGGGGCGGAGAACCGCCCCTACAGAGTCGTGGCAGTGTATATGGGCCGCGTGGTCACTGTATCGGTAAGTCTGGGCGCTCTCCTCTCCTTTCCCTCCGCCGCTAGGCTGCCGAAATCGGCTCGCGGTAGCTCCGCCGCCGCCTCCCCCTCCCCCTCCCCCTCCCCCTCCCTGAGATTCCCCTCCTGGATCCCTCCTCCGCCTCCGTCCCTTCCCTTACCCCTCCGGGCCCCACCGCCGCCGTGGTGCCCTAGCACCGCCGCCGCGTCGAGGGACCACCGAGGCACCGAGGCGCTGCGCTCCGACGCTGCCGAGCCGCCGGCGGTGCCGTCGTCGGTGCCGCGGTCCGTTCCGGTCCACGTCGCCTACGAACTGCAGCAGGCCGGCCACCGCTACCTCGACGTCAGGTACGGCAGGGATAGCACAACACAGCCACGCGCTCCCTGATTCCCCTCTCCGGCCCTCCGCTTTGGCATGTTCGGGGTCCGTCCGGCTTCACGGCATCTTCCTGCGCTGAACGACTGGACACTGGCAGGCAGCATCGCGGCAGACATGCTTTCCTCTTTTGCTGCCCCTGCCTATTGTTTTTCTTGTTATGAAATCTTAGAATTATGACACGTAATTTACCTGGTTTTTCTTGGTAGGAGATTGGCCATGGAAAAGAAGAAGGAAATTAGTCCTTGGTGGTACTTTATTAGCCTCAGTGGTCTCACATCAGCAAAATCCCATTATCCTTAATGGACATATGTCAGGTTACTTTTCCAACAGGAACTGATTTGTATGATGATTAGGCTGATCCTCATTGTCTACGATCTTATATATTTGAGTACGTCGCATGATACATGCCAAGTAGTAGATTTCTAAATACTAATGTTTTACACCAGATAGCTTCAGTACTTAGATTGTTCATGATGGATTGCAGCTAGAAAATTAAAAATTGGGGTATTGATTCCTAATTGTTTGGTGACACTGATGTGTTAGTTCACACATTGTTTTACAAAATTTACTCATGTTTGTTTAGCCACCCGTTGCTGATAATGATGTCGGTGTTTCCTGTGCAGTGGGACACAACAGGCCAGGAAAGGTTCAGGACAATTACAAGCTGTTACTACCGAGGAGCTCATGGAATCATTGTAATTTCTCTTAACTCGTCATTTGCAGATCGCGCTGTCTCTATTTACACACAATCATTCACAGCTTTTTTATTTTTAACTGAAACTAAATTCGAGTTGGTTGCAGAATTGTTGTCGTAAAACCACATGATATTGTATCGAACTAATTGGCTGTTTAGGCATAAACGGCTGACTGCACTTCTGCAAGGTAAATGGCTGGTCGAATTTAATATTTTTGCAGTGACAGTTCTACCGGTTTGGTCCAGTAGCCCCATAATCTCTTGCATCCAGTTTGGTACAGTTAATGTTGGGTTTCCCCCTTTTTACTATACTATAGGATGTAACAAGTTATACACTTTTTTTGGGTGCCAAAAAAACATATCAGATTGCTGCTACCTTTTCATAACCTTTGATAGTTACTGTACATAGGCTTTCATTTGTTATGCTTTTGGTGAATTTTGATTCTTTTGTTAAAAAAAGAGTTGGTGAGGATTTTTTTGTCAAATCCATGGGCCGAATGTTTCAAAAAAAAGAGTTGGTGCTTAAAAAATGCAAGGTTTAACAACAACTCTTTCAATGTTTAGTCATAGTGTTACCTATAGGTCCAACCATAATTATTTCATATAACTCTTAGTTCATGAGATTTGGTGGCAATCATCACTAAGTTCTCTCCCTCTCTTTTTTTTGTTTCCTCTCAGGTTTGGCTTGTGGCTCTCACTCACCGATTTGTGGAGGGCATTCAAATTATTTTTCTCTCCTTTTGCACTCTCACTGCTCACTGTAGAGCTCTTTTGCAAGTGCTCAGCTGGAATTTGCTGCGGTGTCATGGGTTTAAGAATCAACTCCTTGCCCTTCCACTTGATGGTGTATTGATTGGTTCTACCACAATGTAGAGATGACCGATCATATTGCCATGGTCTTCCCAACAGCGTGTTACTGTCATAGGTTTCACATCACACTCCACAGTGTCAATATATTCACCAATCTTGAAAAGAACTTTCACTCTTTGTGCAATCTTGATAGAACCTGAATTATTAAGTCGTTGCACATGATATGGATGAGGATGTTTCAGTAGCTTTAAACCAAGCTTTTCAACCATTTCTTTGCTTGCAAGATTGTGGCAACTTCCACCATCAATGATCACCTTAGCAACTTTATCTTGCACTTTAGCTCTAGTTTGAAAAAGATTGTGCTGCTGTCCAGTTTCAGCATCACTCGTTTTCACACTCAAAATTTGAGATACAACAAGAGCAGCACTAGATTCAAACTCACAGATATTCGTCTCAAGATTATTCTCCTCTTCACTATCTTCTTGTTCTTCTTCACTAGCAGATTTATACTCTCCTTTGTCATTCACAATGATGGTTCGGTTGTTTGGACACTCTCTTACAACATGACCACGACCACCACACTTGAAACATTGAATTCCACTACTTTTGGTGGAAGAACCTACTGAAGTAGATGGTGTATTCGCTGATTTGTTCTTCTCATTTGGAGCAGCCAACTCTTTGCCACTAGAAGCTCCAAAATTGCTAGATCTTACACTAGCACTTGAGCTGGAGAATGTACCTCTATTTCCACTACCTCTTGGGGTGAATTTGCTTTCACTTGCTGCATTCTTTGTGCTGAAAGATACTCCTCGATTAGACTTTATGTCCTGCTGCAATTGTCGTTCTGCTTTACTAGCTTGATGCACCAACTCAACAAGATTGCGGAACTAAAATTCAACAATGCGCTGAATGTTGCGGTGCAGCCCTGACATAAAACATGATATTGATTGCTCTTCATCTTCATACACATTGGCTCTAATCATTTCCTTCTCCATCTCTTTATAATACTCATCGGCATTGAGACTTCCTTGCTTCAGATTCTGTAGCTTGTTAAAAAGATCACGACGATAATGTTTGGGAACAAATCTTGCCCTCAATTCTTTCTTCATTTCAGCCCATGAATGCACATCACCTTGACCAGCTTCTTCTCTTTCATTCAGCATTTGCTCCCACCAGATTAGAGCATAGTTATCAAACTCAAGAGCAGGCATGGCAACCTTCTTTCGCTCAGAATAATTATGCAAGCGAAAAATTTTATCCACCTTTAATTTCCATGTAAGATATGCTTTAGGATCAGATCCTCCTTCAAACTTGGGCATGATGAATTTTAATTTTCCAAACCTCTCCTTATTGGGCTGATCTCGCCCACGATTTCCTCGGTGACGACGATCATGATGATGGGACTGTTCAACCTCTTCTTCTTAATCCTCTTCGTCAGTCCCACTTTCTTCTAGTCCATGCTCTCTTCCATGACCAGCACCTCTACCACCATTTCCACGACCTGGAAGTGGGGGTCTTCTTACATTTATAACAACACGATCTCTCCGTCGTCTTTGCTGTTCTCTTGCAAGATGAGCAACAACTTCTTCGGTTTCTTCAACTTCTTCATGGTGACTTGCATTTGCATCCTCAGGAGGAGGTTCTTGCAACCGATTCATAAGTGCTTGAAGATTGGCTGTTAGTGTCTCCACGCTTTGCTTCATCTCATTGAATTGTGCCATGGTGACACAATCACCAATCTCAATGCGAGAACCCATCTTCCTGTCAAGTTAATGATGGCTTGCAAAAAATATGTGGAATATATGGAATAGGAAAATATATGTGGAATCACACAATCTCACCTCTCTTACCAACCAAAGCTCTTATGAATTCCCTGCCGATTACAGAGGGCCAATGCGAGGTGGAAATCAAAAGTGATGGTTGGGATAATACAAGATCAGTGTTCCAATGATGGTGGGTTATTTGTGGAGCTTGGTGGGGATATAATTAATAAGGAATGCAATCTGAATTCTTGATATTGTAAAGTTAAATCGCATTCAAAATAGAAGTTCAGTGCCTAGTGCTGACCACAAGATATGAATGATGTAAATGGATCAAACACACACGCAAAGATAATTTCAGATTTGATGCAAACAAGGTGTTGCAATCAAACCTAAACAAAATTTTGCATCAAATGATAGATAATAAACTGATTGTGCAACTTGATATAAAATTCAGAACTTGTGCACATAAACAAACTAAACTTTTGACTTATCTATCACAACCTTTCTCAACTCTTTTTTTTGCACTTTTCTTTTTTCTCTATTTTTTTTACACACTTTTTTTTATAACTAAGAACAAGACCAGAGATAACACTTATACACTTTTTTTAGAAACAAGACACAATCGTAAATGTTCTAACTTGATAGGATCAAAGTTTACGCAAAGGATGATATAGGTTTCTAATTTTTTATATAAAGATTTGTAAATATATGAAAGAAGCTCAAAGGAAGCGTGAAGGATAATGATCAGCAACTAAACAAAGACTATGAAACAAAATTTAACCAAACTCACAAGAATAACAGATTGAAATAAAGGGTTATAGCAGAATATTGTTTTGGCTTTTTTAGTGGATAGGACGAACACAAATATATGTAGCTAAGGATAAAAATTTCTACCGTGATAACTGAAGATCTGATACCAGATGATGAGGGGTCGGTCCCGATCTTCACGACGTAGGATCTTCATCTTGATAACTAGTCAAAGATTGGTTGATAACTTGCTGCAAGCAACGATAACTAGTGCAATCTGACGACATGCACAAGGAGCCAACCACAGTCTCTATACGGTAGCCTGAACCAAGGATTCGCCCAACCACACTCTCAAAGAAGCAACCTACTCAACCTGAACTCGAGGATCAAAAGCACGAATTGGGTGCCGATGACACGGCTGCTTCTGTAATCTTCGCGAAGGAAAACACAAGAGCAAAGGGGTAGAGAATATCTCTCTGGGGTTTGTTAGCACGCAGCTGAACAAAGGTTTTATATTTTGATTATCAAATGTATGCATTTGCTAATATGCAAAGAAGTATATATACTAGCAACAACCCTGCTAGTTAGGTGTAAACACGAGATGGAAATGAAAAGACTAAGAATATAAAAAGGCCTCCACGAAATGGGTTTCTGAAGTGGCTTCGTAAGGCTGTTGGTCTTCTGCGTAGTCATTAGTAAATTGGCAATAACTCCATCTTGGAAAGTCCAAATGATGAACCATTTCTTAGGTGTGAAAGTAGACTTAACAAACTTTCCATACATGTATACCATGCAGCACTAAACATTATAGAATGGTATAGTTTTGCATGGGAAGTTGACCATCAGCCTGACTATCAACCTTCTGACCAGTCTGCACTAAAACAGGTCGGCTGACTAAATGGAGCATCCAAACTGGTCATCACTTGATGCATTGGAAATTAGACTTGATAAGCTTTTCAAAATGTGCTCATTTATCTTCATAGCTTTTGAGAATCAAAAGTTATGAACATTTCTTTGTGCTGGTATGTTCGGAGGTCCGAACCTGCCTGTGCTGGTGAGTTCAGAGGTTCGAACCTACCTGTCCGAATTTTTTCAATTTTTTTGGTCTGTAGTTTTTCTTTGTGTAGAGTAACATCCTCCTCTTGATGTGTATACCTAACTACAACAAAAGTAGAACACTTAGGTAATGCTTTTTTTGTAACAACATGTAGAAATTTTTCCATTTCGCTCTTCTTCTTGGTGGAACCATGGTGAGGTCAAGGAAGGTGAGAAGGGAAGCAAGAGGAGATGGAATTTCTACTGGTGGTGAAGAAGAACAAGGTAAGATGAGGAAGAAGGAGAGGGAGAGGTTAAGAAGAGAGAATCCAACGTCCTTCACCTCTATTTTCACTTGGATCGTGCCGGAAACAGGATATGATTGTTGGTCCAATGCTCAGGAGTACCGAGCTTGCCTGAAGGGCCAAATCCACGATCGGCCAACCGCTTATTGGAAGGTTTGGCTCGACCGAGCCTGGATTGGAGGTCCCACAGGTTAGGTTAGGCAGGCCGTGCAACGTCGGGCTGAGAGGCCACAAGAGACGGTCGACCAACCGCCTTTTGGGGCCAAATGGGCCCAACTTTTTCGTGGTGAAAGGTAAGGCTAAGAGTAGGCTATGTCTAAGGTCAAACATGAAAAATGACAAAAAAAATAAACGAGTGAATTTTAGTTCTTAATTGGATTAAGGACAAAATCTATCATGTTAATTTCATGCTTAGGTGATTCATAAAAAACTTTAAGACATTGACCATTTACCTTTAAAAGGTGTTTCAGCCATAATCTTGAAGCGTGACGACTCCATGTGTCATGACATTGATGATGACGAATGGTCTTTCTTCTGTGAATCATCGCATTGTACTCAGACCATTTCCTCCATTCATTGCTTCACTCATGCGAAGGATTAGTGGACAATGCATATCCGAAGGAATTCATGAATAATTATAAGCAGGGGCAATGTTATCATAGAAATGAAGGGTATCTTCTATGCTATAGAAAAGTTGGCTTTGACAATTTTAGCACAGAAAGAGATGTTCCATCATTGTTCACCAATTCTTTAAAGGTTAGGCAAGGTTGAGGCAAAGATGTGCAAGATTGTTTAATTACTACCTCAACCCTTGACTTGTCTCTAATGAAAGATCTCATGATTTAACCACTAAAATTTTGAAGTTATCATGCATTGGTTAGTCCAAGAGCACAAGCAAATTCCATACAAGTATACTTTAGGTTCATCAATCAAATTCGACATCATGTCTAATTTGATTAAGGAAGGCTATTTAACCTAAGCACCATGCTTAATTTAAAGAGCTTATAGGAGTATGCTCACTACTCCCAAACCAAAGCATACTCATAACAGAACCAGGAAGCATGAAGGCATCAAGAGATTCAAAAAGGAGACATGATCATGGATGGTGAACCAGATGAGCATTTGTAGATTTTTTTAATTAATTTATTTATTTATGTGACTTAGTAAGATGAGCAAGGTATAAAGAGAAAGAAAGGTAGAGACAACCAAACAAATTAAGAATAAAGTATGATATAAATTTCTTAGAGAAATTCACTTCCCCATACTTGGATTTTGCAACATTTTACAATGTTAAAATCCAAGTTTAGGATGTGAAATTTTCTTTTAAATGTGCTTCATTATTGATGGATGTTTGGTTAGGCATACCTTGTGTTTTGCTCCATCGGTCTTTTTGTTCAAAACTGAAATGGTTAGTGACAAAAATGCCCGAAGGAACTCTTTCACAAATATTCTCTTAATCTCATTTTACAAAGTCATTTTATTCATTTCAGAATTTTGGGAAACTAGAAGTATTTTTATTTTTGTTTTATATAATTTTTTTTAGAAAATTTTAATAGAAAAGAGAAAGGCTCGGGTTATCTCCCGAAAGTGCTTAATTTTAAGACACAAGCTTGTCCTTAGAAAACCTTCAAGCGCATCTCATGTTGGTGAAGTGGTTTCCCCTTCAACTCCAACATTTTTGAACCTATCCTAAAGACCAAAACCACTATGAGATTTGCAAACTTTATAGTAGAAAAACACATCTACAACCAAACTGGCAAAGATTTTTGAAACCAGAAGCATGAAGAGGTTGTAGATCATGTGTGAGGTGATGGTAGAGGGAAGGATCAAATTGGGATATTTCTCATTTAAGCATGGATTTGATTGGAAGATTGGGGAATAACTTTCATGCTCATTTGTAAAATCTTCCATTTGTGGGAGTGGGTGAGCACTTTCGTTCTCATGACATTTCAAGTCATCCTCAAAACTTGAGTGAGTCATGACTGTTGGCAAGATTGACATAAGCTTTGGATTTTATCCCTTTGATGAGAGGTTGGGAAGACCAAACGGGTAGATAATCTTCACTTATTCCATGACCAAGCTTCTCATTTCCTAAAGTGTTCTCCAAGATTCTCATGATTGACCTTCCGATAAAGGTGAGATGAAAGGAAAGTCCAGGAAGGTAAAGATATGGAAATCTAGGAAGATCTTGAGATCATCAACGACCACAAGAACATCATGAAAGACTCCTAAACAATCAAGGATTTGACCATTGGGGAGTCTAAGGTGTTTTTGTGATTGGGATAGATGATCCTTTGATGATGTTGGAACATAGAAATAAGGAATGATGTTGATCCCGAGGCTAGGATCATAGCAAATTTCACCATCAATGCCCAACACTTGACAGGATATTCTCCTCACATGTGTGGGTAATTTAGTTACTTCCTTTGAGGATTCGGCCTCATCCAACCATTCTTGACTTACAACGGTAGACAAAGGCTCTAACTGTAACATCCCGTCTCCCCGAGGCCAGACCCGTTAACGTCTGATAGCTTTCCTAGGATATAGACTGTCCTCACAGACCAACACTAGTCTTTTCGACGTACTTTATCCTCACTCGTGTGCCCCCGGGAAGAACTTCCCGGTCGGTCACCCATCCGGAATTGCTCTAGGCTAAACACGCTTAACTTTTGAGTTCTTTGCAGATGGACTTCCGAAAAAGAAGTTGCAACTTGTTGGTATGAGTATCCTATTAATCCTATTAAGCCCTAGGCCGGGGTGTTACATCCTCACCCCCTTAGGAGACTGATGTCCTCATCGGTCAACCCTAGGCTAGGACCGTACCCTCTTGGCCACGCCCATGTGTCGAGTGCCAGCGCATGTGCCATGTTGTGTGACCACTCTGGATCCACACCAGCCATGCGCACCATGCCCGCGCAACTAACACACACGCTCATGAAACCGCAAGGGTCGGCTCTGATACCATTTGTAACATCCCGCCTCCTCGAGGCCAGGCCCGTTAACGTCTGATAGCTTTCCTGGGATATAGACTGCCCTCACAGACCAACACTAGTCTTTTTAACGCACTTTATCCTCACTCGTGCGCCCCCGGGAAGAACTTCTCGGTCGGTCACCCATCCAAAATTGCTATAGGCCAAACACACTTAACTTTTGAGTTCTTTGCAGATGGACTTCCGAAAAAGAAGTTGTAACTTGTTGGTATGAGTATCCTATTAATCCTATTAAGCCCTAGGCCGGGGTGTTACACTAACCGTTGACTATGCTCCTCTTGGTCAGATTTATGGTCCTCATGGCTTTCATGTCTCAGGTGTGTTAATGAATTCCCAAAGTCATTAATTGGGTTATCATAAGACTTGAATGAAGGAACACATGGAGGATCATCAGGATCAAGGATGGGTTTGTTAGATAAGTCAAATGTGGGCATAGAGAAGGAGAGGATAGATTTGACTTCTAAACACTTTAGTTCTTCTTCTATAGGCTCACTTGACATTTCTTCATCAAGTATCCCAAGCTTTTCCTGATGTGCCATGTGGGAAGTCGAGACATAAGATGATGTTGATTTGGGAGGTTTTTGAAGAGATCCCTCCATGAGAGGTCTAGAAAGATGTTTCTTAGAAGGTCTCTTTAGAAAAAGATCATTTTGGGCATTCCCAAAACCAGCAAAATCATATGAAAGGTTGGCCTCGAACTCGAAGGAATGGTTTAGATGTTGAATTTCTTCTTTCTTCGAGATTTGTGGTATTTGTGGTTTAGAATCGATGGCAGAATCTTTGGATGGGAGTGGTGGTGATTCGGCTATCGAGATTTCTTTTTTAGGGACTAGTTTTTTTTCTTCTATGGGTCCTTCATTATAAACGTTAATGTAGGGGGTGTTTTCTAGAATCTTCATGAGGAGACTCTTCCCTTCACTAACGGGTAAACACAGGAAGGCTTCCCTAGAAGTCATGTCAAGAAGTTGTGCGGAATCTTTGTTAAGACCGCCATAAAAGTGTTGTAACAATGTTGGCTTGGTTATAGCAAGATCAGGGCCAGATGATGCTAGATCTAAGAGACGGGCCCATGCCGCACCAAGAGGTTCTTTCTCCTTTTGTGAGAAGTTGATGACCTCTTTTCAAAGATGAACAACTCGAGATGTGGGGAAGAAAGCTAGGCAGAATTTGGATTGTAACTTTTTCCATTCTCTGTTTGTGTCATCTACGTGGCGAAGGTACCATCATTTGGCTATTCCCTTCAAAGAAAACGGAAATAGCTTCCACTTAAGGGTATCTCGCCTCATCCCAAGGATGTGGACACATGAACACAATTGTTCAAAGTCACGTAGATGAGTGTAGGGATTTTCGTCTTCGTTCCCAGAAAAAGGTTTGTTCTGAACCATTGCTATGAGACTTGGGCGAAGCTCATAAGGAACGACCAATACGACTTGAGATGAACTAGGTGGCTCCAACCTAGCGCCCGTTGGAGTACCATACTCAAAGAGGGGTGTTTGATCTATAAGTGTATATGTGGAAGGAAAGGTTTAAATCAAAAAAGGATAATAGGACCAAAGGGTTCTAATTAAAACAGCTACCGTTCCCCGGCAACGGCGCCAGAAATGCTTTACGGATGATAGCTTGGGTGTGTGACAGAGAGCCGCATTTGGGGATGTTGTACAGCCAATTCAAGCAGGCCGACAACACGAGAGTAGGCTTTGCCATAGGTGAGAAGGACGATGGCATGTTTGGTAAGATCGGTGAGTGCAGTTGGTGAAGCGAGAGCGAGAAACCCACCACAACACCCAAGTTCACCAAATTCACCCCACCTAAGCCTACCGACCCTACCAAGCTATCTGTGAGAGATGGTGTGTCTGAGGAGCCACCCAAAACCACTCCATAGAAGCAAGTGTAGATTCCCAAACTATCGACGAAATATGCGTCACAATCTACCTGGGGGGTACCCTACGGTAGTAGATTGTAGGCGGAGGTGTGACGACGACGATCAAGCGTAACACAGAGAGCGTATACACGGCGATTTATATAGGTTCAGGACGGCAAATCGCCGTAATACCCTACGTCCTGTGTTCAGGTGGCTAGATTGATATGAGTATTAGGTTACACCAGGTGTAGATGAGATTGTTTCGAGGGGGTCTCTGCTCGCCTTATATAGCCGGGGAGCAGGGTTACAGTTTCCATATCCTAAATGATTACGATCGGTCCCTTAAGGTAAGGGATCTGAGCCTATCTACTAGGATCTTCCTTGGCGAGCAAGACTTCCTCGGAGTCCTTGGCGAGAACGGCGGGCTGTCCGCGTACCGCAGGGCCTCGCGAGCTGGGCCGTCTTCTGGTCGGTAGGACAATAAGGTCCCTGGGGCTATGTCGAGGTAATATCCCCAACACAAACCAAACCACCTTCAGAACCCACTTGATGCAATGTCTGACATCTCTAGTGATCCCCTTTCTAAGAAAGCTAAAGCCACCCAACCCAACAAGAGAGTGCCTCCAAAGAGAGCCGTGAGGTATCATTGTGAGTATTGTGAGCGGGATGGGCACTTGGCTGAGTTTTGCTATAAGAGAAAGAGAGATGTTCGGAGGTAGCTTGAGTTGAACAACCAGGACATGTACCACCCACCGGTTGGGGTGCATGAACCAAAAATTTGGAGCCGCAATACTAGGCCTAGAGGTGCAATGCCTCAAGGTGCTAGGCCTCAAGAGGCGAGACCACGTGGTGGTCGTGCCCGGCGGGGTACCGGTCGTGACCCGTACAATTACGGGTCTCATTGCGGTGGCTTCACTCCCCGCACCTTTAGCGGACCACCTTTTTCCTATGGTGGTGATTGCTACACCCTATGGGAAGGGAGATGTTTGGTATGCTCCTAACCCTTTGTTTGGGCAAATGAGTCAATACTGGTATCCTTCACAGTTTACTAACCCCAGTGTTGCTTCGTTTGCTCACCCTATGTCTTTTTATTGATGTAGGAAGAAGGACTGGAGGAGACTTGGCTTGTGGATTCTGGATGTTCGCGCCATATGACCGGAAGTGCCAAGTGGTTCTCCAGCCTCGACCCCGTGCGCCACACCGAGTACATCACATTCGTGGATAAGAGTAGAGGTAAGGTTGTGTCCCGAGGGTCAATTCGTGCCAATTCGTCTTTTGTCCTTAAGGATGTTGCCTTGGTTGCGAATTCGCATTTTAACCTTCTCTTGGTTTCGTAACTCCTTCATGACGGTTTAGAAGTGAATTTCAATGTTGGCTTTTCTTGGTTTTTTGATTCTCGGGGTGATCTCGTTTGCCGGATCGTGCCTTTTGGGAAGGTTTTTCATGCGGATTTCTCTATCTCTTTGGGACCTTCTCGTTGTCTTCTTGCCGGTTTTTCTTTCGATCTCTAGAAGTGGCATAGAAGACTGGGCCATCTAAGCTTCGACTTGCTTGTAAGGCTTAGCTCAATGGACCTTATCCAAGGATTTCGAAAGCTAAAGTTCGAGAAGGTTTTTCATGCGGATTTCTCTATCTCTTTGGGACCTTCTCGTTGTCTTCTTGCTGGTTCTTCTTCCGATCTCTAGAAGTGGCATAGAAGACTGGGCCATCTAAGCTTCGACTTGCTTGTAAGGCTTAGCTCGATGGACCTTATTCAAGGATTTTCAAAGCTAAAGTTCGAGGACTTGGCTTTTCATCCTTGCAGGCATGACAAGATGGTTTCCGCTTCCCATCCTTCGATGATAGAGATTATGACCAAACAACCCTGCGAGCTCTTACACATGGACACAGTTGGTCCAACTCGGGTTAGGTTGGAGGGAGGGAAGTGGTATGTGGTTGTAGTCATTCATGATTACTCGAAATATTCTTGGGTGTTCTTTTTGGAGAGTAAGGGTGAGGCCTTTATTCATGTGCGTGATCTGATTTTGAGATTGCAAAATGAGCTACCTAAGCATGCCATGAGAGCTATTCGTACTTACAATGGCACAAAAATCAAGAATGCTCAATTTGCATCTCTTTGCTCTTCTTTGGGTTTAGATCGCCAATTTTCCTCTTCTTACACTCCTTAGCAGAATGACGTTGTTGAGCGCAAAAATCGGACCCTTGTTGAGATGGCTAGGACGATGCTTGATGAGCATAGGACTCCTAGGAGGTATTTAGCCGAAGCGATAAATTCTTCTTGCTATGTTTTCAATCACATTTTTCTCCGAGCTTTTAAGAAGAAAACTTCTTATGAGTTGCGTTTTGGGAGACCACCAAAGTTAAGTCACCTACGGGTGTTTGGGTGCAAGTGTTTCATCCTCAAGAAGGGTAAGTTGGATAAATTTGACTCACGGTCTTTAGACAGTATATTTCTCGGTTACTCTACTCACTCTCGTGCTTATCGTGCTCTTAACCTAGAAACTAACCGAGTGATGAAGACTTGTGAGATTACTTTCGATGAGACTATGTCTTGTAGTTCCACTGCTTTTGAGCTTGCAGGTGATGATGAGGTGAACACTAGCATTTTTGTGGAGGAGCAGGACGATGCCGATTGGGTGATCCCGAGCCGACTCCACCGGTTGCCCCCGTCGACCCTGCGATGTCTACTTCGGCTCACGACCCCGACCCGTCAACTTCCTCTACATGGGGGCCGTTCGAGCAGTGTAACAGAACCTCTTAAGATAGGGCCCACTTGTCAGGATTAACCAACTTAACCCCCAACAGGTGATCCAAATCTTAATCAGCCCATCAGGTGTCGCCACTTTGCAGCGGGTCATCCACCTCTTTCCGAACAGGATCAACCTTATCACAATCATGACAGAAGTAATACGAATTTTTTATATTACATCAAAGTAGCGGAAATTTAAAGTCATATTACAAACCATAAGTTTTGAAACATAACTTAGTGTCATACGATAAAGATACATCAAGCTAATGATAGCGAAAGAACAAATAACCGAGGTACCCTTGCCTAAGAGTCAAGCAAAGACAGGTTACTCTTTATCTTCATCTACACTGACCACGGTCATGCAGCAAGGAGCCACACACACCGGGTTGTGATCCTCATCTGCAACAGGGGTTAACAAACCCTGAGTACGGGAGTACTCCACAAGACTTATGCGACAAAGAAAAGTATTTGGTGGACAAAGCAGTATGCAAGTCATAGGATTCAAGGTTTGGTTTGCAAGAATCAAGTATTTTGCATAAATAAGCATTTATAAAAAGAATGGAAATCATTTATGTTATCCATAAGATTACTCAAGTATCGACCTGGATGTATGATCGATAACAAGGTAATAAACATCCACGAAGGGATCCAACAAGTATCCAGTTAAAGTGTATTACTACGAAGAAGAAAACAGGGTCATGTTTCCATATCCGAGGAACACGACGATTCGAACCGGTTTATCCCAGCTGGGGCTTCCCTATCACACGACATATACAGCCGCTTAAGGCATGCATATGACTACCTTTCCCTGGATCCTCTCGCCAAGACCGGGGTTCCGCCACCCGAGAGCACAGTACACCTCCATCCAGTTCGCTAACTTGGAGGGTACACACTACTCTCGCCATCTCTCCACTCCCAGTGCGGGTTAACCGTTCTTCAAGCGAGAATAGCCAGAGTCCAGCTTCCCGGAGTATGTGATAAATACTCCAAAGTCACAACCCTAGTCATGCATCATCGGACGGTTCCTAATCGACACAGGCGGAAAGAACCCGCTTACCAGATATCCATATCTGGTGGCTCTCCAACACCGAGTCCGCCCGGTCTCAGATTATTACTTTCATCAAGAGGACATAGCCATTTGCCGCAGCAATCCGCTATTCTTCTTGAAAACAGAGCCATTGCCGAAGCAAACAGGTTACCACCTATTCTCGCAGATGACAGGAAATCATCTGACTCTATCGGTCTAAGCATTGCTAAGCAGCATAAAGCAACAACCGCATTTTTAAAACAGTGTCAAGGTACAGGAATAAATAATTCAAGGTAAGGCTATGCATCAAGTAGGAATTTGATTGAATACCGTAATGCAATAGTATAAACATAATTGTATTTAAAGCAAACGTTTTAAATACAAGGAAGTGTTTGAATGCACCGGGGCTTGCCTTGGTTGGAGGGATAAACGAACTCGGGCTCAGATTCAAGAGAGAAAACCCCTTCACTGGAGGTATCCAACCCAACCAACGAACAATCTACACGATATAATGACATGTTTTAGATGATGCTTGAATAGTAAACATGATGCTCAACTCAAACAAACAAGCTCAAAAGAGAAGACTAAAACAGATTACCCTAAAAGAACTGAGCAAACAACATTACATCGAGCATGTCCAACTTGTGTTTGTCACTGGACAAATGACCATATTTATCAAATAATCCAAAGTCACTCAAAGCTTAAAGTTATTAGGGTTTCTAAACATTTTATAACTAAGCAGGGCATTGTTACAGAACTAAAAATAGGAAAACAGGAAACAGGAAGAACTCTGCTCAAGACCCTCGGGCGGCTGAGACTCGACCATCAGCGGCACAGAGGCTCGAGCGGTGGCGTCGAGAACCACAAAACACGGCGGCGAGTCGCCGTCGATGACCAAACCAAACGGCTACCCCTCGAACTTGCTTCGGCTTGCCGAGCCGAACCTAAAGAGGTACGCTACGACTCAAACAAACTTTCAGAGACACCTCATCGAGGGTGCTTACGATCGGACAGGGCTCGACCGATCGCACACCGTCGAGAACAGACCTCAATCGAAGAACTACCCTCGATCGCTGACGAGAGACCTCGATCGAAAGAAACAAGGCCTCGACTGGAGAAGCTAGACCTCGATCAGAGACACAAGGTCTCGACCGAACCTCGACCAAGAGGCTAGGCCTCGATCGACACTACTGGGCCTCGACCTACCCTCGATCAAAGAAGCTAGGCCTCGATCGACACTCGATCCCGAGGCTAGGCCTCGATCACGACTCATAAGACAACCGCGAGCAAAACGCCCACAGAAAAGAGGCTAAAACCTACACAGCCAACCTCGTCGACGACCATGGCGGTGAACTGAGCTCGACCGCACACACATGCCGACGGACACAGGCCTTGATCAAAGGAGCTAGGCCTCGAGCAGAGACACTAGGCCTCGATCCGACCTCGATCGACCCTCGATCGAAACAACCAACAACTCCAGCAAGCTAAGCAGCCTCCAAACAATGCGAAGGGCAAGCCAAACAAACACAGAGATACAAGCAACACCCTCGATGACAGCACTGGCGGTCGACGGAGAAACTGCTCGACGCGCGCCGAAGAGAACACGACGCGCTCGAGGGCAACTACCCCTCGAGACTGACTCACGGCGGCTAGGCGAAGCTAGCACAAGACTCAGATCTTGAAAAGATCAACTACAACGACTAGACGACGAACAAACTGCCACGCCGAACAAGAACAGCGGCGGTGCTCGAGGACAGAGCGCTAAGGCTCGCTACAAGGACAAACGAGAAGAGCGGAGAGATCGAGGAGCTCACCCTGGTCACGAAGCGTTAGCAAGCGTGGCCAGAGATGAAGCCGAGACGACCGTCGATGGAGAATGCGCCGGCGGAGACGAAGAACGGCGCGGCAACGAAGATGTTCCCAGAGCTTATGGTCCACCATTTGCGAAACGGAGAACCAGACAAGACTCAGAGATGAACAAGGAGCAAGAAACATAAGATACAAAGGCAATACGGCTCCTGCGCAGCCCAATCGAAGACGGACCAGAGCGGCGGCGGTTTCGTCGGAGTTGAGGAAGACAGATCCCGCGCTGAACGAATGCGGCTTGACGACCCCAACCAACTTACCCCGAAGATGCGCAAGGTCAAGGCGAAGGCAATGACGAAAGATTGAGTGATTGGCAGCCGCTAATGAGCTCGGACGAGTTCGTCAATGGTGAAGGTGAAGTGCTCAGCGGAACAGAACGGAGCAGAGCGAAGGAGAAGTGTGGAGCAGTGGCGTGGAAAGGAAAGAAGAGAGAACGGCGTCCCGCTTTTAAAGACGGCAACGGGCTCCGCAAGATCGCCACGTACCCACGACAAGACGGGAGTCCATGGACAGGCGTTGCGCGGCTGGCGACACGTGTCGGCCAGGAGCGACGTCGAGATCGACCCCGCCATGCAGCTGCTCGAGAAAAAGACAGAACTGACCCTGCGGCTATTTTGCAAAAATGCTCAAGCTTCCAGGGGTTTTCAGGAAAAACTTTGAACACGAAAGATGTTCAAAACTTTGAGATCTACAACTTTGCTTAAACAACCACAAGTAAAAACTTTATAGATTTTGAAAATCGTGTATAGGGTATAATCCACCCCCTCGGAGAAAAGGGTTTGGATTCAAATTTTAACTTTTGAAACTTTGAAAAGGTGACCTGCATACAAACAATTGATCAACACAAGTAAGTAAATTCATTTTAGTTCAATGCATAACCAGGTTTTCAAACAAATGAATGATGCTTAATGCATATGATGACATGATCAAATTTTAATTAAGAGATTAACAAGATTAACACCCGAGGTGTTACAAGCAGCTTCCTCAGTTCGTGCCCATTACACCCGAGGGAGCTCTAGTTGCTGTTGAGGGGGAGGCCACTTTGTCTAGGCAGGCTCTCCGCTACATCTAGCAGCAGCACCCACAAGAGAACATCATCAGCGACATTGACCGTTGAGTCACGCGGTCCAGGTCCTATCTCTCTCACTTTGCTCATTTGGCTTTTGTCGCGTCTTTTGATCCCTGAGATGTTGGACACGCATTGATGGATGCAGATTGGGTTAATGCCATGCATGAGGAGTTGGAAAACTTTGAGCGAAACAGTGTTTGGGTCTTAGTGCCACCACCACCAAGTTGCCATTCCATAGGTGTAATACCCTAGTGTTAAGCATTGCATAATCCACATGATCATTGCAAATCATTCATTGCATAAGCATCATTATGAAGCATCATGGCATCTCATATTGAAACCAAGTTTAAGTTAACTTTGCTTAAAATGTTTGAAGTAAGATGAGTTTATAAAAATGATGATGCGTGTTTGTATTAAGTCTTAAAAACACCACACATATTTAACCTTGCTTTTAACCCTAGGTTTAATATGAGAAATAAAGTTTAAAAGCATTTTAAAATCATTGTCTTTTTATTTAAAAGAAAGGCTTCACATTTGGTTTTAAACCTTAATTAAAAAACTATAAAGAATTTGGCCTTGCCCTCTTAAGCAAAAAGTTAGTTTAAAATATTTGGAACAACTTTGGTATTCACACCAAATCTTGGTTTTGAGTTTTTGAACCTGTTTGAAAAAGAAACAAATCAAAACAAACAAATGAAAATAGAAAAGAAAAAGAAAAAGGAATTCCTTACCTTAGCGGGCCGGCCGCAAACCAACTGGCCCAACAACGCAAGCCAGCCCGGCCTGCCTCCTCGCGCCCGTGTTGTTCCCGCCCACGCCTAACGCGCAGCGAGCGTGCGCCTGACCGCGCGCAGACGTCGCTCGTCGCGTGGCCGCCATGCCCGCCGGCGACGCGCGCGTGACCGCCAAGCCCTGCCCGAGCCGGGGTCAACCCCGAATGGGACGCGCCTCGCTCTCCCTCCCTACATTCTGTACCCTGCCGAGCACCTCTCTCTCACGCTCACCTCACCTCGCCCTAGACCTCACGCGCACCAGAACGAGCCCCCGTAGCACTGCCGAGCGGCATCACAGCCGTTCTGGCCGCCTCGCTGCGTCGTTGTTCTCTCCATCTCCACCGCAGCTCCGCCTCGCCTCCCCGACCCTACAACGACGACCGGTAAGCCTCGATAAGGCCCTCCTTGCACCACTGCGCGAGCCCGAGCTCCGCGCCGGCTCCGCTGTGCGCCTTGCCGTGAACCGCACCCGTCGGGTCGCCGTTGGACCGCGATAGCGCGAGCGCCGTACTCGCCGTAGCACCGTGAAACCCGAGCCCCGCTTAATCGAAGTCGCCGTGGCCTGTATCGGTCGGCCGCCGTGTGACCGCGCCGCCGCTCCACCATGGACGCCAGCAAGCTTCACTCCGGCCACCGTTGCACGCGATTAGGGTTGCGCTGGGTCCGTCTCACGTAGCCGCGTCCATAGGGCCAAACCGCACCACCGGAGACCTCGTCGTCGGCGAGAAATCGTCGACGAAAGCTCCGGCTCCGCCCTGTGTCACCGATGCATGGGGTCCCCCTCGCGCGGGCCCCTGCTGTCAGGCACCGGCTCCCGTAGGGAGTGGGCCGCCTTTGCCGAATGGGCCTGAACGGCCTGTTGGGCCGAAAGGCCGGAGTCCTATTTGTTTTTCGATTTTCAGAAATTGTAAAAGGCTTGTAAAAATCATATCTCACTGAATAATGATCTAAAAATCATGAAATTAATTGTTAGTACTTGTTATAAGCAGATCTACCCTGGAAAAATATTGCATGTGTGTTTTGTAGTACTTTTCTGTGTAGGATTAAATAAATCCTGAAATCGATTAAAACTGCATAAATCAATTAAGCTATTTTAGGTAAGAGTTAAAAATGTGCTTCTAGTTCCAGTAAGGCTTAAATGTTTGTTAAAAGCTAGGAAAATTATAACCTTAGTAGTTTCTGTGGAAAAATAATTATTTAGCATTTAAAATGTGTTTTGGTTGTAATCTTGTAAGATTTTTAGTAAATAGGTGGATGTATGAAATGGGTTGCAACTTTTTGTGTAGCTTTCCAGTAAGGTGTAGTAGCTGGGAAAAAATAATAGTTTGGATAATGCATCACTTTCACTGTAATCGAGTGTACTGTTTAGTACAGGTGCTAATTTAGAAGACAGGTAATATTTATAAAATGTGGCTTCATTCTTAAGTACCAAATAGTAGATGCTTTTTTCCGCAAAAGAGAGTTCGACCCTCCAACTACCATAAAAGCCTGCATTATCCTTGGCGTCTTTATTTTAGTTTAAGACGGGTAAGTCTAGCTGAGTACACTCGAGTATCAGGGCTCTGTTCCCAATGTTGTTCCAGATGGACAGATGTACTACGGGTACTGCATTAACTGTCTCTACCCCGCTATGGGCAACTACTAGAACCATGGGGGGATGGTCCTTCTGAAAGTCTTATCTATGCTTTTGTGAGAAACGACTTATTACTGACACTGTAAGAAACTAAGTGTGTGAGTTGGTTTCAAAACTATTTCACTGTAAGGAATTTGGTTATGTAAAAACTTCAAAATTTGTACTAGT